>PVIC010027681.1:0-23711 GCA_004025085.1 Thryonomys swinderianus
TAAGTGAAGAGAGGAGATGGGTCAGTATGGAGGCCAAGTTTGGAGGTGAGATCATGTGCCTTCTCCCAATAGTGACAAATAGATCACAGCTGAAGGTTTTCAGAGTGCAGAAGATCCTGGAACAAAAGCTTTGGAGGCATATACCCCGATAAACTTGTCCCATGTGCCAGGTCTCAGAGGTTCCTTCAGTAGCACCTTCATTGTAGCATAACGACAGTCATGCCTTGGTTGATAATTCAATTATTTTTGATATTTTAAACTCCTAAATTTTCAGTCTGGTCTCCATGTTTTTCTCCTCTTCTACATGGGAAATAAAGGTCTCTTTTTCAGCTACCAAAGAGAAATTTTGGTCTTCAGATCTCAGTACTTTGGTCTTCAGTATTGGTTGAGGGCCAAGTGCTTTTCACTATCCTTGTGTAAGACATCAACGTAATTGGTGATAACTAGGCAATTCTATTGTTCTTGTATCCATCATTTCCCTTTATCTCGTAATGCTAATATCATTGCATTTGCCTCTTATCAGACAGTATTCTCTCAAGTCACCACTGGTAGAACTTTTAAACAGTTTTGTTGCTTCTTTGTGTTAGAAACTGTTGCTAGCTCACATACCATCTAGGGTAAAATGCTTTCTCATTGTAAGCCTACAGAGTGTGACCCATTTCCAAAGTTGTGTAGTATCTGAACCAAAATATGTAACATTTCTACTTGATGCACAAAGCAGGGAGGGGTTCAATTATTTGCAGGAAGTCCTTCTTCAAAACAGGCTTTACTGTCAATAAAACTATAAACTAAAATTACAAAATTATCACAAGAAATTACAAACCAGTGAGCCAGTCAGCCAACTAATTAATACAGTAAAGTGTTTACAAATAAAGAGGAATTGGGCGGAAAAGAAAAGATTAATATTAAAGTCAAAATTGGAAAAGAAAATTTATGGTTTCCACAAAGATCAAAAGTGAAATGTTTTGTATTTTGAAATTTTGAATGGGGTTGTAGGAAAGGAGACAGTAGAGAGAAGCCTAAAATAAATTTTGTCCAACCCAAATCTTGGTCAGGTATGACACCTAGAGGATGCACAAACATAATTCCTTGGGGTGATTTTTTTAAATTTGTCAGAATTCATTTATGTCTAGAACTTTATGTTAAAATGGAAATCCTTATAGACTTCCTCACATAATGTTCTACCAACTAATAATTTTATTTATATCATTTATTAGTCATATTCAAACAACAATGATTGGAGGTAGTGTCCCTTTCCATCCAGTACTATAACTGGTTTTTTTTTTTTTTTTTTTTTTTTTTTTTTTTTTTTTTTTTTTTTTTTTTTTTTTTTTTTTTTTTGAGACAGGGTCTCGCTTTGTAGTTCAGGCTGGCCCTGAGCTCACTATGGAGCCCAGGCAAACTGCATCGAACTCAGCAATCCTCCTGTCTCTGCCTCCCAAGGGCTGGGATTACAGGTGTGAGCCACCACACCCAGCACTGTGGTATGTGGTATTGATTGCTGGCGGGCGTGAGTCACCACACCCAGCATTGTATGTGGTTATCGGGATTGAACTCAAGATTTTGCACTTGTGAGGCAGGCGCTGGAACCACTGAGCTAAATCTCCGGCCCTATAACTGAGTTTTTGATAGTTGCTTTTAAATACTAGACTAATGACAGGAAGCCATTTTCCATCTACCTTATGGGTCATAAACTATTTTTATGCTTCTGTCCTAATGAAGGAGAAAACAAAGCCTGACTTGTTCATCACCTCATTGTCTGGAGTGTAGAAATGACAGCAAAAATAATAAAGGTTGATTAAGGACACTGCATTAGAGGGGCTACATTCAAAATGGTCTCCTTTCTAAATATTAAAAAAGAAATCTGCTTTGCATTTGTCATTCATTGGTTTGGAAAACTTTTATAGCCCTGCCTCATTAATACTTAAACCATTCTCTAGGAAAAATGATGAACAATTTACTTCATGGCATGCTGTACAGATGGCCAGTTTAATGTGCATCCTTGAGACTTCTCATGACTAAACTTCAGCACCGTATCATTAAACATTTGTGTTATTGGTTCCATATTCTAGAAAACAAAGATTGCCACCTATGGCTGTTTGTTAGTTTTATTGGTAATATTTATCCAACTTGAAAATAGTCTTCCACAAATAAATACATATTATATACATATATATATATATATGTTGCACTCTCCTACTTTATATATATACACACACACATATACATATGTGTGTATATATATATATATATACATGTATGTATATACTTTCCTCTTCTCAGAGATCCATTTTTTTTATTCTTCAGTGTATAAATGACATTGTTATAAACAGGTATGTGGCAGAGGCAGAGACCCAGGTGTGTATGACACAGTTCTTGTAACATGGCCCAAAGAGGTCTTTATTGCTACCAAGTGATTCTGAGTGTATGAATGTGTGTGAGAGCCGCCACCAAGCCTTGAATAAGTTCAAATTAAAAGAGGTAAACTGATCCTCTGCTCTTTTTAAACACTACTGTGCAATATGTCATCCTAGTTGTGTGTTGTAAATGGCAACCAATGTTTACCTTGTGTCTATATGTAATGCTTGAAGCTGTAGCTGTCATATTTAAACTCTGGACCATCAAATAATTACTGTACAGTCATGGGTTAATACAAAGATCAGCATCTTAAATTTTATTTTCACATTAAGCTATTAAGTATGACATCTAATGACTTCTCGAAGAGAGGCAATTATCCAGCCATTAAATTGTACTAACTTGACTCCTTCTAGTCTCTGTCCCCTGTTATATAATGAGTTTCCATGTGGCGAATTGATTTGGGGCTTCCCAGGATTGTTTAGAATGGGCCACCATTAACAGGGCATTTCCAATGTGAATTCTCCCTGTGGTAGAGCTAGAGGATTGCGGAGTTTAGGACACTAACAATAGCTGAGCAGTAGAAACAGGGCAGGGCAGGGCTTCCTTGTGGGGTGGAATCTCACGCAGAGCTTTCCTGAGGGGACAGGGATGGGGGGGCAGGTGGGGCTCTCATTTTCCTCTGTGGTTTAGCTAGTGAAAGAGGTGTTCCTTCAGGGAGACATGCTTTAGTCAGGATCAGGATTTCTTTGTGTCCTTATCAACCTATAATCTTTTGATTGTTGCCTGTTTTTCACCAGTGAAGCAATAGTAATCCATACTGGTTTATCTCTCCTAATCACAGACTCGCAGAGCGAGGGCTCTCTGAGCTTTTAATTCCCTCTTAGAGGCCTGACGGAGGGAAAAGTAAACAAAGACCAAATTTGCAACCTTCAACGTAGCTAATTTCCTCTGATGTCAGAATACTTAAACAGGCAAGACCTGGGAATTATTTGATCAAACCTGCTTTTAATCTAATGCATGCAGAGGGCTGTGTCTGGAAGGCCCTGCAAATGACAAGTGTCCCCAGGGAACCTTATGGAAGGTTTCCTCTTTCAGAAACGGTAGCCTCCTCATTTTCAACTCCTGGGTTGCTGTGTAGCCCGAGTAAATTCATAAAGAGTAGTCTTCTTGGTTTTAAAATGTTATTTGACTTGGCAGAAAATTGCTAACCAGATGAGAACAGTTTTGTGTGGCTTTTTGTTTGCTGGGCTTTGAATTGGCAAAGTGCCTTATTACTATTTTAGTTTTACTAGGAAATGAATTAATAATGAAAGACTGTTATTGTGAGAAAGAGAGAAAGGGGGAGAAGCTAAAGCATTATCTGACTTCACACATTCTTCCATTATTGCTGACATTAGAAAGTGAAAACACAAAGAACAGAGACAAAAAGCCATGTGATTCCTTACTTAGATTATGAAAGGCGTTTTATTCCGGTAAGCTTGAAGAGAAATGGGTCAGGAATGTTTTAAGTGAAGAATTTACTAACTAGGGGTTAAGAATGTGGACTAGGGCAAGACACTAGCCTGACACGCACACGGCCGCGGGTTCAATTCCCGTCGTGCACAACAACAATAACAAACAACAAACATTTACCGATCTTAGGAACTATCCTAAACTGTTCCTGACTCGACTTGACCTTTAATTTTACTGTGAAGTACTTAGGTGCCTCCAAGTGGCATATCTTCAACAAAGAGAAATAAAGGAATAGAACTTTTATCTACTTCACATCTGAAAAACGGTTTCATGATTAATTTTTTGCCCAATTCGCTTCGCGTACATGCTTCTTAGACACAAATTCGATCTCAAAGGCACTGGCTGTAGGATCAGCAACGCTCGCGGTGTTTACGGAGGAGAGTGTGCGCCCGCAGCCCGACGGCTGGCCGCGTCTTGGCCTCGCGTTTCCCGCATCTTGTCCTAAATGCGGCTCCTCCACCAAAGTCACTCAAAGCCAAGCGGCTCGCGAATAAATTCGCAGCGCGGACTCTCCGCGTAAACGGCCCGGAGGTGACACCCGCCCCGCGCGGGCCTCCGGCTGCGCGGTCGCCCGGACGTCTCCGGCCGTCCTGCGTCGGTCTGAATCCCCGCGGCGACCGCTCCGGGCGGGGCCCCCGAGCGCGCAGCACCCGCCGAGGGCGCGGGCCGGGCGGGGCGGGGGTGTCCGGCGGCCGGTCCGCGGCTCGCTCGCTCCCGCGGCGGCGCTCGCCCCCGCCCGGCCCCGCCCCCGGCTCCCCCGCGCCCGCGCCCGCGCCCCCTCCTCGCTCCCTCCCGCGCCGGGACCTGCTCGGCAGCCGGGCCCGCGGACGGCGCCTCCTTCCCGCCGGGACCCGCCAGTGCGCGATGGCAGCGGCGCGAGCGTCCCCGCTAGCGGCGGCGGCGGCGGCGTCCTCGGCCGCGGCGGACGCTATTGTTCGCCGGCGTTAGCGCTCCTCGGCTGCTCGTCCTCCGCGCGCCCCCCGGCGGAGCGCGCCGGCCGGCCGTCCTCCTCGGGAGGCGCTCCGCGCGGAGGAGCTGCCCGGCGGGCCGGGCCCTGGAGCGGCCGCGGGCGGCATGGGGCTGCCGGGCGGGCGCTCGGCGTGCGGGAGCCGGGCCGTCCTGCGCCCGCGCCTCCCGCTCCTGCCGCCGCTGCGGCTCCTGCTCCTGCTCCTGCTGCTGCTGCGCCCCGGCCCCGGCCCGGCTGCGGCGCAGGGCGAGGCGGACGCGCCCAGCCCCTACGTGTGGAAGACCGGTGAGTGGCGGCCCTGCCTGCCCGGCGCCGCGCCCGCCCCGAGCCGGGCTCCGCCGGCCCCTGCCCTGGGGACGCCCGTCCCGCCGGGACCCGAAGCGGGGACTGGGTCGTGCCCGCCGCTCTCGGGAAAGAACCGCGCAGCGAAGAGGCGGCCGCGGGTCCCTGAAGTGTCCCTGTGGACGCGCCGGCGGGGACGAGGCAGCCCTGCGCTGGCCGGACGGGGGCGGTTATCTTTAACCCCGGGGCTCCCCCGCTCTCGGAGGGTAGAGCACGTTCCCAGCGCGGAACGAGCGAACGGCCGGCTCCGCTTTGGACGGGCGCTGTGCTCGGGGCGCGGGGGGCGCGGACGCGGGGTGAGGGCGGCTCTGGCTCCGCGGGACTCCGGGCGAGAGGCAGGCGGGGCCGGTGCCCACCCGGGCCGGGAGCCCGCGGCGCCGACGGGAAACTGTAGAGCTCGGTGGTGTATAAAGCGGGCGCTGCGGAGGGTGACGGCTCTCAAAGTTTTCCTTCGGTGAGAAGAACGCTTGCGCTTTGTTGTTCGCCCCGCCGCCCGGTACCTGCCCGGTCACCCCGGGTGCGCCCGTCCCGAGCGGCGCGGAGACAGTGCCAAGGCGAGCTGCCGCCTCCCGCGCGCCCTCCGTCCCCCGGAGGGCAGTGCCAGTTCTTGCCCACGCCGCAGGTTTCCCGAGCTCCGGGGAGAAGGTGAGGCCAGACGGTCCCTGCTGCGTCCGCGGGACGGTTTGAGCCTCTGGAGGGGACGAGGCAGCCGGGAGTCTGCGATCATCCCGGGGTCGCAAACTCGTCCCCGCGGGCTTGTTTGCTCGGCCCCAGCCTGTTTTTTGCAGCCCTGCGGAAGAGACAGGTCAATGCATACTCCAGTTGCGCTGCTAACCTGAATTTTTAAAGAACTTACGTCTATCCAGCAGCCTAGTGAGGAGATGAAACAAATTATTTAAAGGCAAAGCGCAGAATTTGCCTTGGGCTGTTGCATGTACTGAGTCTGTGCACCCGCAACGCCCTGGAAAGAAAGCAGAATCATTCTTGCGAACCCTTGCAGTTAGCTGATGAGTGGATGAGTAGGAAATTAAATTAATTTGTATGATTTAAGACAGTGAAAGGTGTCCACTAATTTAGTTAAGGGCCTCCTTTTACCTCTTAAAAGCTCCTCCGTGACAAACACTGGCTCGCTGTAACCCAGTACTAAACGCCGTCAGGTGGAGCTTCTCGGGTATGTGAATGCTCCACAAAACCAGACTTTCCTAGTTGGAGTTCGTGCTATTGAACAGAACCAAGGAGGCAGTGCGTCAGGGTGAAGAGAGCCCGGACAGGACTCACTGTACAGCATCGGAGGTGCCAGGATACGTCAACATTAATGTCGTGGTGGGAACACAAGCCAGTAAACAGCTTAAAATAGTGGGTCGCTCTCAGGAGCAAGGAGAGGAAGACCTCAGTTCGGGCGCCAGTCCCGGCTCTCACCGGCTGTGGGGACGCGGGCAGTTCGCTTTAACTTTTGACCTCGCGTTTTCTCAACTGCACATAAGTGTGATATCTTCTCTCACCCCCCCCCCCCGCAGAGTGTTGTGAAAAGCGAATGAGTGATGAAAAAGTAGTTTATGAAATCATGTATAAATATCATCCAGAGTGATAAGGATAATGTTGTTACCTCTTCCATGATGATCCTTGATTTGGTGGAGGGAAAATGATAAATTAAGCAAGAGAAAAATAATGACCTCTTCGTAATTTTCCACCAGAAGGCAAAATATACTTACTGTTTCTATAGAGTTAAAAATAATTCTCAGAGGAACTAGACAATATATAAAGGAAAACCATGTAGATGGTAGGATCATGAGTGCTTACCACTGACCAACATAAAATTGCAAGTAATTTCATTTAGATTATAAAAGTGAACAAGAAAGAAGGGGGAAAAGCGCTTGTAGGGAAGGTGATTAGCTGAAGATGTCTGTCCCAGTGCGGTGAATGTGATCTTGCCCAGAAATTCTTAGTGAATTGGTTATTGTGAGATCACTGAATTGATGGTTAGCACTGGATGTACTGAGACAGGAACTATCACTGTCATTATTACGCTATATGATTTTAGCAAAGTTATATGATTTTTGTTCTTGTGATATGCACTAAATTTAAAAAATGATATTTAAGGAATTTTTCAGCCCTGAAATGCTTCATATATGTGAGTTCCTATGTAAATATATGCATAATAAAGACACAAATATAAATGATTTATATACTAACCCACATAACTGTGATACATAATAGATAAATCTATTATGTGAAAGTTTTACGTCAACTTACAACAAAGAGTGACTGAGGATTTGTGACCTACCGTCACTGTAGGAAGCTGGCGGGGACATTGATCCTGCCCTTGAAAAGCACGAGTGCTGTATATCACAGTGAGGGCAGCACGGCATACCATACTCATGGACAGAACATCAGGAGATACGTGACTGGTGCTGATGAAGTAGGTATGGAAGGTTTCAAAGAAGTGTGCACTTTTGATCTTAATTTTAAAGGATGAGTCAACTTGTATAAGGAGGAGTGAGAAGCAGAGAAAAGAGAACATAAAGTTGAGAAGGCAACACAACGGTCCTAGATCTTGAGAATACTGGTGGTATACTCCACCTCAAACCCAGGATATTTGGAAAGAACGGTAAGACTTAATGGCTGATTATAAGAAAACTTTTAAACTCTGATGAAGATATTGGAATTTAACCTGTGAGCAGATAGAGGCCACTGGAGCCTTCTGGGGGGCTGGTTGACAAATTATTTGCTTGAAATGAAGAAAGGTAATTCTAAAGGCTGGGTGGCCAGGCGTATGACTAAGAGTCAAAGAGGAGCAACACTCTTGCCATAGAAGTTCCAGTGAAGAGTGAGTGGAGCAGAGGTTAAAATCACATTGGAAACCTGTGAGGTCAGACTTAGGGACGGGACACACCGTGGCTCCCACTTCATGTAGGAGCTAATGTCATCAAGGTGTGCACTATGCCTGCCTCCAGCAAGTAAGGCAGCGCGTAAGGAAGAAGAAAGAGCATGTTTCTTGGAGTTGGGAAGAAGTTGGATATATTTCAAATATATTGACCTTGAGATGGCCATGATATCTATTCAGGTCATTACATCATCATGTCTATTCAGTGAATAGATATAATAGAAAATTAGTGAATGAATGATTAAAAAGGAGTTATTCTGAAAGCATAAGCTAGGAACTCAATGTATGATATTCTGAGTCATGAAAATGTTTCTTACTGAAAAGTAACACTAAAAAGTGAAAAACAAATTCTTCACAGAGAAAGTGACATTTTTCTTTAAAGGGCTAAATAGAAGAGAATGAGTGAAAAAGCTTGAGAGTGGTCAAAGAAGAAAGGAAATGGTCATAGGGAATAAATGAAAGCTCTCTTAAGGAGATGGGAGCAAAAATTATTAAAAAATATCAAATATGCTAGAAGAGATTATGAAAAATTTTAGAATATATCAAGTAAGTTAAGCAATCAAAAAATAACTAGGGAAAGTGTTATAGATAGAGTGATAGGCATCTAAACTTGATCAATAAATAAGATAGTGGAAAACTATAGTTTTAGGTTGAATAACCAAATGCTTTTAAAATCTCTTTACTATACTTCTGTTGTTTCATAACAGAGGCAAACTCCTGAATTGAAAACATATAAAAATATCTATTGAAATATGGAAATTAAATTTTCAGAAGTTTTGTGCCACAGTCATTTTAAAAGTAATTTGTGAAAAATTGTAAGAACAGCAGTGTAGGACTTTTATTTTTTGAAGATGAAAAATCACTGTCACTGCTAAGTGGTGGAGTTTTGTGTTTTTTATTGTCCTAGTGTATGAGATTGTTTCCAAAATAACTATGGGTAATTACATTCACTTGGCAGCTCCAAATTAAGCAGGTCAATGTATTGAATATGAATATTGAGTAATATGATTTGCTTAGTCAAACTCCCAGGTGGTTTTGGGAAGCTTTCATATTTTGATGGAGCTCAGGTGACTCAGATCCTTCCTCAGGCAAATTGGACATAGCTCTCTGGCTTGTGAAATGGTAGAGTGTGAGGTAAGACTGAGGATAAAGGTGCTTTAAAGCTGTACATAACCAGTTTTCTATCTGCCCATAACTGCAGGATGGAGAATTGGACTGATTACACTGGGCTGAGAGGCTGACCTTCTGGTCGGATTGGTGGCGAAGTGTGATCATGCACCATCTCCTTTAGGAGGAAATGAGGCCCCGGCATCTGTGATATGAGTTAGATGGCGACGCTGGACAGTGGGGTCCCTTAGTATAGGGCATCTATGAAATACATGTGCCCTTAAAATTGTATAAGAGCCTATGATGGTAATAAAATCAGGTTTAATGAAAGGAAAGCATAGAGGGCAAATTAGAGCTGCCAGGGTGTCATAACAGAAATCTTAGTTTTTCTTCAGAATTTATACTGATGCTTTATAATGCATTAAAATGACTTTAAAACTTAAATACATTTAGCTCCCAATTATCTGAACAATAAGAAGGTCTCTATTTAGAGGAAATAACAATTGAAAGCATATTGGAAAGAGTAGGGAAAGCATGGCAATTCTTTAAACAGTTGTTAAAAAAAAAGAAACTATATTATTTCTATTGCCTTTTTGGACCAAGCTAAAAGGCTGCTGTTGCATCTTTCAAAAGTATTAAAGTAGCTGACATATTGTATAGTTTGGTATATAAAATTATAATTTTAGGTTGGATGCTTTTTACTGACACCATGTCATTGTCTGAATGTTACATTATGTGAAGAGACACAAAACAAGGACAGTTAGACAAGCCACAAGGAGCACCTTTATGCGGACAGTCAAAAATATATGAATGACTGCTAACATTTTGGGAGAAAATAAGGCTTTTAAGGAAAAAAATAAAGTGAGAAAAAAGAGGCACATAGTGAACATTCTTTTAAATTTATTTTAACCCACATTTTAGAGCAATTTAGATCTAGAAAACTTATGCTGCAAGTACTGTTTCCATTTATCCCAATTTCCTCCTATTTTGCTCTATTATTAAAATCTTGCATTAAGTAGCGTGGTATAATTTTACAAATGATGCTCTATTATGATGCTTTATATTAAGATGCATTCTGCATTGTGCAATATATAGATTTTAATGACTATATAAAAACTGTAATCCACCCTCCATGAGAGTAGTTTACAGGGTAGTCTTGCTGCCATAAAAATCCCCTTTGTTCGACCTAATTATCACGTCCTCTCTTCCTGTGCACCCCTACTAAGCATTTCACTGTCTGAATACTTGTTTTTTCAATATCATGTAGTTGGAGCCAAATAGTATGTGGCTTTTTTAAGCTGACTTCTTTCACCTAAAAATAAGCATCTGAATTTTCTGTGTCTCTTCATGGTTTGATAGCTCATTACTTTGAAGCTATAAATAATCTTTTTAATGTGTATTCTAGTTGGCGTATCCATTCACCTATTGTAGGAGGTCTTATCTACTCCAAAGCGCCAGCAGTTATGCATATGAATGTGCAGCGTTTTGTTTGAATGTACACTTTCAACTTGTTTCTATTGATACTGCAGGATGGTTAAACAATGCCTCCGAATTCGATATTTTGTGTGCTCAGGGGTAGGCATACAGCATACACCAAAGTAGTTAACTTAGACCTATCGCAAAATCTTGGTGGAAACTGAGTTGTCCAGTCAAAGGTAACCAGGTACAAACCATTGATTGTGTAGCCGAAACAGTTTAACTTTGGCAGGACTAAGTGAGTGGTCTGAGTAGCAAGTTATCCCTTGGACAATAAGAGTAGTGGTAGAAGGATGTTGTGCATAGTGTGGGTGAAGGTGGCCGCAGGTGTGTTGTACCATGTGATGTTCTAGAGTGTCAACAGAACACAAATGCTGCTCACCTGGGTCACATTATTTCAAGCTTATTTTCATTTTCTCTGTCAACATGAGAGAGTGCATTTGTAAATGGCACAAAGGTCTACTGTATCAAGTACTTCCATCTGGCAGTGTGAGATTAACTACAAAGAATTGATACATATCTTGGAATGAAAGAAACAGTGATCCCTAAATACCTGTTAATATGCAATTGTGTGCATTTTCATGTATATGTGTAAGAAAATGAAATGCTTAAGAACAGACTTTCTTAAGTCAGACACGCATGAATTTTTACCTAATTATGTAATTTATTAAAAATATGATCTCCAATTTTTACCTGTGGTTCCTTAAACAGACCTGAGGTATCTACCTCTTTAGATCATTTTGAAGATAAGTTGGATGAACCTGTAGAGCACTACAAGGACCTCTGATGTGAGTCAGAACTCAGAAAATGTTATTTCTTTCTTGGCTGTGGTCCAGGTATAAACTGCTACTGCCTCCTTCCCGGGTGGAGTCTGGACCCTATCCTTTCCTTCTTCACTTTGATTCTTCTCAAGCCTGTCCACATGTACATCATGCCTTAGTGCTTTATTTTTACTTGAGATTCTGTGTATCTCTGCCCTGCCAGAAATCCTGGAGGTGTGACTCCTTATGTGAGAGCGTGTGTTCCAAAATTCCTTTGTGTGGAAACACCTGAGAGTATTCTTGGCACGACTTTCCTGTTTATTGGGAGTAGAAGTTTACAGCGAGTGCTGAGATTTCCTCTGTGTGTGTGTGTGTGTGTGTGTGTGTGATGTATATGTCATCTGTGGCTCATATGTGTGAATATCATATTAATACATATTGTTCAAAATCTTCCCAGAGCTAAACCTCTGTTTCTTCACTTGGAAGAGAGAAAGCTATTCAGCTGCCTTATGTCCACTAAAACCTATTTACACCTTCTCTAAAACCTTATGAAAGTTCATAAATTTATGATAGAATTATAATACTGTAATACACATTACAAGCATGCTCATGTACATACTTCTGAATATATACCTAGATACATAAATACAAACATACATACACAA
Source organism: Thryonomys swinderianus (assembly GCA_004025085.1). Classification (NCBI taxonomy): domain Eukaryota; kingdom Metazoa; phylum Chordata; class Mammalia; order Rodentia; family Thryonomyidae; genus Thryonomys; species Thryonomys swinderianus. The sequence continues at coordinate 12,073 of PVIC010027681.1, forward strand.
CACAATCACTGAAGGTTCATTGCCACATAAGAATGGAATTTATAATTTATCTGTCATTGTAGAAATTATAGCACCTAATTTTTTTTTGAGACAGGGTCTCACTTTGTAGTTCAGGCTGGCCCTGAGCTCACTATGTAGCCCAGGCAAACCTCGAACTCAGCAATCCTCCTGCCTCTGCCTCCGAGTGCTGGGATTACAGGCACAAGCCACCATGCCAGCAATCAATACCACATACCACAGTGCTGGGTGTGGTGGCTCACGCCTGTAATCCCAGCACTCGTGAGGCAGAGGCAGGAGGATTGCTGAGTTTGAGATTTGCCTGGGCTACATAGTGAGCTCAGAGCCTGAACTACAAAGCGAGACCCTGTCTAAAAAAAAAAAAAAAAGTTAAAGTAGAAAATATATGTCAAACATGCCTGCTTTAAGTTTTAGCAAGCAGCTATATAAGATTATGTGGAAGACCAATTTCAAATTACAGAGCCTGGATAGCTGTGTTTCTAGCCATAATCACCCCTCTACACACCATGCTTCATTAGTTCTCGTAAGTTCACATGCCTGGTGGAGGAAGAAGTGAGAAGATCAAGGCATCGGCTGCTCCGGAGCTGGTGCAGATAATCATAGAAACGTAGCAAAGATCATAAGGTTCAATCACTCTACAAAACAGCTGCTTCTGACAGTTTGCAGTAGTGACTGCACAGCTCTAATGAGTTATCAAAATAGATTTCAATTTATGGAGTCAAATAATTCATAAGGCAAGCTTTGAGTGCTGCAAAAAATACAGTTTTCTGCTTGTCCCTCACTGTAAGATTTAATGTAATTTTTTCAACTCCTTTCACTCGTTTTATAAGAGAACTGGTTTTGGACTGCTTTAGCTCTGAAGGTTTCATAAGAAGAGATAAATATTATAGAGTGGACAAGGTGATCTTTCAACCTTGGTTGCTCAAGCACTGCACAATAATAAACACTGTGATTTCCTGAATTGTGCTGAAAGTTTTCAGAGCTTTCACTATCATTCTTCTTGAAGTGATTCTCTACATTGACAGCACCATCGACAAGCTAAATTGAAAATATTTTATGAAAATTTTAAAATTAGAAGGAAAGGGACCCCTGCACCATGCTATTTTGTGTAAGATGAATTTCCTTTATTGGCCACATGTTAGATACATGGGGTTGCTTTTACACAGCCATTCTTTTAACAGCTTTAGTGGATATAATTCATACAACACAGTCACCCACTTAAAGTGTGTAATTCAGTGGATTTTATTATATCCACAAAATGTGTATCCATCACCACAATTCTAGAACACTTTCTTTACTCCCCCAAAGCAATTCTATGTCCCTGAACTATTACCTCATGGCTTAGGAAACTATGAATCTACTTTATCTCTCTAGAAATGAAATGTCGCTAGACATTGAATAATAATGGAAATACAGCTTACATGATCCTTTGTGACTGGGTTCTATTACTTATCATGGTGTTTTCAAGGTTTACTTGCATGGAAACATAAACAAGTAACATTTCTTTTTATACTGAATATGCTTTACATTTTATAAATATACCACATTTTGATCATGTATCAGTTCTTGGGTTATGGGTTATTTTAATTCGTGGCTATTAAAATAGTGCTACTATGAGCATTTGTATATAAGTTTTTGTACGAAAATGATTTTTGTTTCTCTGAATATATACTTTTTTTTTTTTTTTTTTTGCTTTTTGAGACAGGTTCTCACTTTGTAGTTCTGGCTGGCCCTGAGCTCACTATGGTGCCCAGGCAAGCCGCCGCGAACTCAGCAATCCTCCTGTCTCTGCCTCCCTAGTGCTGGGATTACAGGCGTGAGCCACCACGTCCGGCATCGTGGTATGCGGTGTTGATTGTTGGTGGGCGTGTCTCCATGCCCAGCATTCTATGTGGTAACCGGGGATCGAACCCAGGACCTTGCGCTTGCGAGACAGGCGACAGAACCACTGAGCTAACCCTCCGGCCCTGAATATATACTTTGAAATACAACGTCTGGATCTTATGGTAACTATACTTAATCACTTGAAAATTTGCAAGATTAGTCTTTTGTCTATGAATCATTTATGACCTTTAGGAACTTCAGCTATGGCATAATTGTCATTCAAGGAAGTTCAATGAGAATGTATGTAGTTAAAAATATGAGAATGTTTTTTATTGTATGTAATTCATAAGAATTAAAGACATATGCATGAGGAAAATCTGAACATTTAGTAGGTTGAACACACAATAAGAAACTCCTCTTGGATTATATCTGATCATAGTGACGCAGGAGAGCTAAGGCCTAACTCCCCCCCGAAACGTGAGTTCGTGTTCTCTAAAAATCGAAGAATGAATTTTAGAAACGATGGAGGTTTGATTAGGAAAATTTTATTGAGAGAGAAAGCTTCTGCCTTAAGAGAGACAGAAGGGGGGACCCGGAAAGTGGGTAATCCCCCTACCTCACTTTTTAGAGGGCTTTTATGGAGCAAAGCCAGGAGGTGAGGCGGGTCTGATATAGGGGGCTACCAGTAAGATTCAAAAAAGGTAGGCAGGTTGCAGTTGACTAATGAGTACAGTTGGGGCTTCCAATAAGATCTGAAAGAAATGGGCAAACCATGACTAACCAATGGGTAAATGACAAGCATAGCTACTTCAGCAACCTTTTGATTGAATAGGTCCAATGAGAAATCAAGCCCTAGAGGGTCTTGCTTGTCGGAGACTCCTCCAGGTGGTTCAAAGTCCTGGCCTGCTGTCTGGGGAATTTACAATCCTTGCATTCCCAGGGAGGGGCCGGATCTGGATTTTGACATTCCATCCTGGGAGAATGAGGTCTGCTGGTCACTGCTCTCTGGAAGTGTAGTTTCTCACTGATGGTGTTGACCTTCAGAAGGATCCTCTTTTTTACAAGTCTTTCAAGAGCCGGCCCTATCTATCTGCCTACATATGTCTAGCTGGCTTTTCTGCCTATAATAATAGCATGGAAAGCTTCAATAATAAAAGATAAATGGGATAGGAGGATTGATGATTTACACAAAAGATGATTTAATTTCATATATAAGTATAAGTGATACTAATGAAACTTTAAATGTTGACCACTTTAGAAGTTGCCTGTTTGTTTTTTTACAGTTTACTGGACATAATAACAGTAATTCCTCACATTTGGAGGGCGCTCTGTGGGTACTCCGTGATTCTCCAGAGCACTCATACTTACATGCTCCTTTACTAAAACCTCACAATTTCTTCATTAATATAAGAAGTAAGGAAGAAGTAAGACCCTTCTCTAATGAAAGAGACAGGAGAGATGATGTTATTTGACCTAAACACATTCTTACTACAAGACGAGCAGCAAGGAATATATATTGATTTTTTATGCTAAATTTTACACAAAAATGGAAAATCTCTATAAAGAACTTTACAACATTTTTCCAATGTTTTAATTGAAGAAAACAAGATCAGAGAAAATATTCTTTGACTATATAAAGGATAAGGTTCAAATAGCAGTATAATAGTGTATAAAATATTAGGTAGTAATAAAAATTTGAATTCAGTCCTTTCAGAGATGCATAGGGGAATATAATAAATAATTTCAAATTTGTTTCTTGGTAAATATTTGAACTGTTTGGTGCACTGCGCACGTGATGATTTTCTTGAGATTTTTTTTTTTCACATTGAAACTTGTAGCTTCTTCCACTATGTGATACTATAGTAACCTTTTACCTAAATAACCCATTGCCCTATTATCAAGCAAATCATATGATTGTTATGATTGTTCCATGATGCAATGAGGCCTTTACATTTAAAGTATGTAGTGCTCCTTCACTCTTAACTCAGTGTTCACTTTTGATATATGAATTTTTTTTGTTATATTTTAGAGGCTATATAATTTTTTTTTACTATGGGCTTAGTTGAAAATATAACATGGAAGCTTATAATGAACATGCTAAATCTTCCTTCCCTTATTTTTCTTCCAAATTGCCCCACACAGTCCCCTCTCTCTCTCTCTCTACTTCTCTTCCATCCCCTGTGAACACACTGACAGTCTCCCTTCCTTCCCCAGAATACTGCCATGTCTCTTTCCCTCTGTCCTCGTGGTCTCCTCTCTTGCCTCTCAACCGTTTCTCTCTGTCCTCAGCCCCTCTCTTGTCTGACCACCTGTGCTGTGGTTTGGTACCGAACCGCAGTCTACCTTCAGTTCGAAGGAATTGTTGTTGAGTTTGTAGATTGATATTATTTCCTGAATAGAATTTCATCAGCAACAGAAATGCTGACTTTTACAGTGCTCTGTACTGGGAGACTGGTATTCCAGCTGTAGTTTTCCTTTTCTTTCCGGAAAGAAACCAAGTAAAAACTTGCCTGCATCATTATATTTGTCTGCAGGCAGCTCAGCTGATATATTCAGTGTGGACTGCTGTATGGGATACAGCTGTGAAATGAGCTAACATTTATTATTGCAGGTAAAAGAACCAGTGGAAATTTATTCAAATGAAATCCTTTGCAAGCATTACTGTAAATAGGCTTTGGAAATATTCTCATTTTCCCTCTTGTACTTTAAAAATGACTTCTTCTGAAGCTACTATATATCTTGGAGCACGTGATGAAAGAGATGAAAAGTAGGGCTGTCAGGACTCTGGGATTCATATGGCGTGTTTCTCTCATCACCAGTACAGTGGGAGTTTGTAACACTGGAACTCAGACCTAATGGTTGGCTGAGCCTCAACACTGGATCCACTCTCACCTCTCTTGTCAGGTGGGCGGCTGTCTACTCCTATGCGCGGCATGAGCATGTAAAGCAGTTAGTCGAGTGTAAAGACAATAATCTCATCTCAGAGGCAAACTATTGCATTTTGAAGGTATTTGCATAATTATTGTACAGTGCATATCTTTAAGTTGTATGTGCAAGCATTGTGTGTGTGCCCACGTGTGTTTGTATGTGTGTGGCAGTTCTGTTGGTTAATGTCCACAGGAAATTTTCTTTATTAATCAAAGTTTGATTAGTGAACAGAAGAGACATGACACACATACTAATAAAATCCATTTTACACTAATGTTATATGCCACATAATTTAATCTATACTTTACTGTGATGCTTAAATGTCTTCAGAAGTTTGGAGAACACCAGAATGTTCATTAGTGCACAAAAGGCTACTACTGTAATATGAGTATGATGAAGTCCTGAGAGAAATTTTTACTTGGGGGGATATAGGATTAAATCAGATTTGAAGAAACTTTCAGGTTTTGTAACTTAATTATGTACTTTTAAGACATTTAAAAATATTATTTTCTGAATGGTTCTGGGCACTCAAAAATTTACCAACAACCATACAATCCTATTCATATCCATGCCTTCAAGAGTTGAAATTAGACCATAATTAGGGTTGTGTTAATATCGTCAATAATTTTGCCTATACATAAATGCATATTTCTCTTATTTTTTCATAATATTAACAAATTAGAAAAGATAAACTTGATGTACATGTACGTGGTTCTGAGGATCAAACTCAGGATCTTGTGCTTGGTAGACAGGCAGGGAGCCACTGAGCTACATCCCTGGCCCAAAGAAAGATAAATTTGAAGATAAAGTGTTTGCTATTTCTTTCCAGCACAGTGATTCTTCTCTCTGGTTTTAATGATCATGTTAGTTCCTGGGCTGAGTACCGTGTAGCCTCAGAGAGAGACAGACACACTACGGAGTCCCTTCATCACTGGTGGGTTCCTAGCACTGAAGAAGATGTACAGCCATAACACCCATAAATCAGGGTAACTGGCCCTATCATGGAGGGATATTTGAAGGGCACTGAGGACATTGACGGGAGTATCAATTTCTCTTGGCTGGGACCTGAGAAAGACCTGACAGTCACCGTTACATTCGTGCGAGGGTGAGAGAAGAGCAGATGTCTGGGTGAGGGGTTCAGGGGATGACAGCGTAGTGTACAGTAAAGGCACAGACAAGCAACTATGTGAACGGCTTTCGCATTCCGGCCAGCCGTCTCCCCACCCCCCAGTCCCCTGTTGTGCTTGCCACAGAGTCAGCCTGGCTTGTGTTTTACCTCCCATCCTCTCTCCTAAACCTGCCGGCTTTATGTTAAAAGCGATGGCGTGTTCCACATCCACATACAGTGTGTTCAAACTCATACACTCTTCCTGTGGGATTGCTTAGATCCCAAATGTGGTCTGTGTTCCTGCTCCGTCACTGTCCCATGTTCCTTAGTTTACCAGAGGACACGTTTATTCTGCTTCTTCACCATGCCTATGATCCCACGTTCAACAGGAGCAAAAGAATGTCAAAGAAATAAGTTTGAAGAGTAGATACAACTTTCAGCTGTGTTTATTGCAAAGGCAGTACCACACTGTGTTACTTTTTGGTACATAGAGCCATTTGGGGACTTTAGTGGGACAACAAAATCGACTTGGAAGATATGATCTAAAAAATGCCATGTGTTAAAGATTGATTATGGTGAAAGACACATGGCCCTGAATTCTTCTCAAGATGCTCCCCCTCACTTCCAACACACTCCATCATTCTGTCAGTTTCCAAAGCAGTTCCCGACGTCTTCTTTAGTGACTCTCTTTACTTTCATTTCATTACTCTGTTGGTGTCTGAACCAGTCCAAACGACTCAACTTTCAAAGTCATTTTGACTTTGAGGAAGAGGAAGTAGTCTCATGGTGCAAGAGCCATTGAATGAGGTGGACGACAATGGTTTTATGATGCTCTGGAGGAGGACGTTATGGATGAAGATGTTTTTATGAGGCTGCCTTTCTGTTGGGTGGCATTTAGCAACAGCATTCACTCTATTTTTTAAATCACACATCCTAAAGAGATGAAGGAGGACTTCCAGAATACATCATTTACTGTAATGAAGTTTTACAAGGTAAACATGCACCCTATTTTTATCACCCTTTTCTATATATTAGAAATAATGTTGTGAGTGTATGCATTAGACCTTAGAATTAAGCAAGTAAGCAAACAAATTAAGAATTGCTAAAATAGTTTGTGTTGAGAAAATGCTTCAGCACAGGCCTAAGGATACAGAGAAGGACTCAAAGGATACAGAGTATAATATTTCACATGGCTAATTCATTGATTTACTCCTAGATGCATTCTTAAGCTTGTGATCATAAGGCTGAGAAAACATCCCTACAACAAATAGCCCCCCTTTTTACAGTCCTACATAAGTATACAGAAAGGAAAGGATAACTGGGAGTAATAAAATGTAATATCTTCTTTACAGCAGCTGGGAGATAAGCAAACATTATCATGTGAGAGAATAAAGTGGGGAGAATCTAAAGAATTGTTCTCCTGCCAAGATGAGCTCGAACACCTCCTGCCTTGTGGCAGCCCTTAGTAGCAATGCTTGGCTTCATTTCCTCAGCACCCCAGTGTGCACTGTGCCCGAGTAACGGAAATGTCTCGGGGTGCACTTTGAAAGTCTCTTTTTAGAAACCTCTCTGGAGAGACTAGCACCATGACATGGTCAGAAAAGCTCAGGAGAGAGGCAGGTCGTCTGCGGAGCTGTGGGAGCAGAGAGGCCTTCGGGTCCTGGTCCGGAGCACAAAGACTCCGTGCAGACAGGCGTGGCCGGTGTCATTATTTCCCTCATGGCGTTTTATTCGCTTGCCATTTGTGTTGTTGCTAGTTGAAATCTTTGGAAATAGGCTTACATAGTTTCATGAGACTTTCGGCAGGTAAAAGAATTCAGTCGTATAGGCTTTATTAGTAGCAAAATATTCATTGATTTAAAAATCGTGTGAGATATTTTCCATAGAAAGTGTATGAGACCGAGTTTTCAGTGGTATAAGTCATTTTCAGTAAAAATGAAAAGGATTTTGAATTAGTTTGGGCCGTAAATTAACGCCATTATAATTCAAGGCACACATGAAGAGGTCTGTTCAAAATAAGTGTGGGTTTAGGATGGACTAAAATTTTCCATTATTTACTGTTACTCCAGTTTGCAGTTAATATAAATCTTCTAGTGAAAATAGTTGATGAAATCAATAGTTTGCTTCACCCTTTTACTCTTTTATCCTTTCTTTCAATATCACTTGCATGAAAAAAGCACTGTTTCCCTTGATAATAAAATAGTAAATTAAAAATTATGATCCCTTTATACCTAAAATAAGTTGTGCACTTGGGAGTTTCTCAGTTTCTGACATTTATTTCAAACTGTCTTGTCTAGTGACTAATTTTAGACTGTCTGGTACTCCTGCAGACTGAACCAGGTCCTCCTCACTGAGCCACATCTCCAGCCTACTTTCTATTTTGAGATAGGGTCTCACGGTGAACTGACGAAGCCCTTACCTCACACTCCCCAGTGCTAACTGGCGGTTTTTAACCTTGATTCAGACGGATTTGCAAACAGCACCCCCTCGCAGGTCTCCGCCTCGGATTTATCTTGTGTGACGTCCACTCCTCTGTGAGTCACCTCGTGCAACAGAAAGGTGTGAGGGACAGATTCACACTGTGCCAAAGAGACGCCGAGAGCACTGCTCGTGTCAGAACACTTTAGAGTAAAAGGACAATTTGTCACGGCCACTTGGGTCCGGGTCAAAATGTCATCATAAAATATTAAAGGAATCTAAGACGGGAGAGAGTCTGTCAGTCTACGGGGGATAAAGCTCTTTATTCAGTATTTTATGCAGGAAAGGAATTACACCTGTGGGGGGGAAGTTAGAAAGGGGAAAAATCTGAAATCCAAAGGCGAAATTAAAAGGCCTGAGGCAGGAAGTGAGCAGCCGAGAGGAGAAATCCCGGGCTTGGCACCTGCAGGCTCCCAGCGCAGGGGAGGGACCTGGCGTATCTGAGGCTGGCGGGGCCCAGGCTGCAGAACCTTCCTGCCCGTTTCCCTTCCTACCGAGCAACCCGCCGCCATCACTTCCAGCCTCTGGGATGACACTGAGCTCCTCACGCACAAATCCGACTCTATTTCCCTTTGTGGTCCTTTTGTAAGATGAGCTATGGAGTGCGAGATCCGTAGGCTCTATGTTTGCACATGGATTGTTTTACTTTTCGGTAACTTTTTAATAAAAAATAGTAATTTGGGGCCGGAGATTTAGCTCAGTGGTTCTGGCGCCTGCCTCGCAAGCGCAAGGTCCTGAGTTCCATCCCGGTAACCACATACAGTGCTGGGTGTGGTGACTGACGCCACCAGCCATCAATACCACACACCACAGTGCCGGGCGTGGTGGCTCACGCCTGTCATCCCAGCACTCGGGAGGCAGAGACAGGAGGATTGCTGAGTTCGAGGCTTGCCTGGGCTACATAGTGAGTTCAGGGCCAGCCTGAACTACAAAGTGAGACCCTGTCTCAAAAAAAAAAAAAAAATTGGGGGTTTACTGTAACTTTTAAAATTAATTGAGGAAGTTATTTCCACTTTGATATTGTATTCTTCCTGAAAGTAAAGAGAATGTAGGTGTGGAGATTAATTTTATAAATTCAGTATCTAACACAATTCAAATGAGGTGTTTTACAATATAAATTAGAGCTATACTTCTTGACCTTACTGTGCCAGGTCACACCGTGAGGGGGACACATGTGAATTATCCAGCTGACTAGGCACTAAATAGATTTGCACATAGTTACAAAAATTAAATGTGCAGTAGCTATCACAGAGGAAATTGGAAATGCTAAATGTTATAGACCAAAAATCCAACACAACTGCACTCACTTTTTGAATGAAGGTCAGAATGAAAATAGTCCCTGAATCTGTCATTTTACCCCTGGAAATACCTGAAATCATCTAATGAGGCAAATATAACTCATCTATCCTTTAAAAAATAATTTATTAATTGCAGCCAAAACCAATGAAATAGGGAGACCTCTATATTTTGTAGTTGAGCCATATTTGAAAGGTAGGACTAAGTAATGTTGAATGTAATTAGATTACACTATAATAATTTCTGAATAGAAATATTGTGGGTTTTATTGCAATAATTCAAATTGCAAGTGATTGTATTTAAAGTTAAAATTGCTAGTATTTATTTGAGGAAGTTCATAGCTAACACTTCAAATACATGTGAAATATAAATAAATAAAATTGTCAGCAACTCTATGGATGACATGAGGAAATTATATCATTTTAAATAGCTCTATGGAAATGTTCAAGAATTCCCTTAACTAGAATATTACTCACAATATGGTGAACATTAAAAGTATGTGAAGGGCTGAAGATTTAGCTCAGTAGTTCCAGTGCCTGCCTAGCAAGTGCAAAGTCCCTGGTTGATGCCAGGTGACCACATTACAACAATAGCAGGCATGGTGACTCACGCCCACCAGCAATCAGTACCACATACCACAAATGCTGGGCTTGATAACTCGAGCCTGTAATCCCAGCACTCGGGAGGCAGAGGCAGGAGGGTTGCTGAGTTTGAAGCTTGCTGGGTTACATAGTGAGCTCGGAGCCAGCCTGAACTACAAAGCCACACCCTGTCTCAAAAAGAAAAACGTATATGGAGTTTTTTTTTTTTTGATACAGGGTCTTGCTTTGTAGTTCAGGCTGGCCCTGAGCTCACTATGTAGTCCAGGCAAGCCTTGAACTCAGCAATCCTCCTGCCTCTGCCTCCCAAGTGCTGGGATTACAGGCGTGAGTCACCACGCCCAGCATTGTATGTGGCTACCGGGATGGAACTCAGGGCCTTGCGCTTGCGAGGCAGGCACCGGAACCACTGAGCTACCCTCTGGCCCTATGGAGATTTTTATATGTATTTTTGTCTGAAAATGTTGCATCAGTAAGATATAGAGTTGATACCAAAAATAAAACATCAAGTACATATATTTCATTGGATAAACAGTGTACATCAGATGGTACTTGCTCTGTCGGTATTCATAAAAAAGGAAACTATCATGTTTAAGTTATTATTCTGGTAACTGGGATCAGCCAGTAGTATACAGAAAGGAGAGAGCTCCTATTCAAATTTGTTTTGAATGAGAAGAAATAAAATCTATAATTGCAAGGTAAGCATAAATGAAGAACCCATTAGTAAATAACACATTATGTTCAAATGCATATAGGCTGAAAGTTAGGAGATTTGAGGCTATATGAAGGCCGGTAGTGTTTTGGTGACATCCCTAGAAAAAGTGCCTGTTAAATATAAACCAAAATAACTTTAATAACATTAATATACCACTCCTTTTCTATATTTATCATAGATGTACTTTAATACCTGTGTAATTATTTAACATTTGTATTTTCTACAAGATTGTATTTTTTTTAATGATGAGAATTGAACCCAGGGCCTCCTCATAGGCAAACACTTGCACCGAGTACATGCTGTAGTTCCAATTTTCATCATTGCTTTTTGACAAAAGCACAGAGGTTGACACATTTTAGGAAACATAGCAGTTGAGTGTAGAGATGGAAAATGAATGTATACCTTAATGAAAACATTTAATAAACATTCAGTTTTAGACATTATATACCAAGTAGTTTGATACATTTACACTTAAACGTTTACTAATTAGCTCAGTATATACTACCTCATCAGGTAAATTATAAAAAGGTTAACTAACTTGCCAAAGGACAGATAAAAAGAGCAGAACCTGAAAAAAGAAAGACTTATTCCCCATTCCACTGTTAATGTCTTTCCCTCTGTGCCTCTCTCCATGTAACCCTAAATTGAAATAAACTGATTCTTCCATAGATTC
>PVIC010027682.1:0-23701 GCA_004025085.1 Thryonomys swinderianus
GAGAGGGGGAGGAGAAACCTCACTGTTTGTAAATGAAGTCACAATTAACCATGACATCTGGAGGAAATAGCTCCATGCCTTAAGGAAATATCTTAGTCTCTAGGGCATGTGAAACCAGGATAGCCTACAAACATAGTTATCTATGGGACAGGAGCTAGCAGAGTAGCCAAGGACAAAGACTGCATCACAATGCCCTCAGACGCAAGTGGTCTGGGAGTTCACTGGCACCTTAGTCCACCTGCACCTGGAGTGACTCAGCTTTCTGGAGTCTGAGGCTCAGTGTGTGGGTTGTATGCTCCTGGCTCTCTCCACAGAGGTCCCATTCCTTCACCAACCTTTGCTCAATGGCAACAGTTTGTAAAACTGTAGAAAAATATGGTAACCAGACTAGTGAGATCCACATGATCAAGATACAAAAAGTTCAAAGGATACCCACATTGTCCTTTTACAGCAATATAATTCCTAGCTAATCCTAACATCAAGCAACTAGTAATAATCAGTTATTAATAATTTTTCAGCTCCTTAAAGCAATAAAACAAAATCATACAGTGCATTTAACCTATTGGAGTTTCCGTTTACCTCATTATAATGCATTTGCAATCTGTCCAAGTGTCTAAGCATAGTTAATTCTTTTGTTGTTGCTGAGCAATGTGCTAGACAATGAATATGCCACAACAATGCATATTCACTCAGTGTATATAATCTGGATGGTATTAGTTTGTGGCTATAAAAATAAGAATTCTAGGGGCTGGAGATTTAGCTCAGTGGTTCTGGTGCCTGCCTCACAAGTGCAAGGCCCTGAGTTTGATCCCCGGTATCCACATACAATGCTAGGCATGGTGACTCACATCTACCAGCAATCAATACCACATACCACAGTGCCACACATGGTGGCTCACACCTGTAATCCCAGCACTTGGGAGGCAGAGGCAGGAGGATTGCCGAGTTTGAGACTTGCCTGGGCTACATAGTGAGCTGAGGGCCAGCCTGAACTACAAAGCAAGACCCTGTCTCAAAAAGAAAAAAAATTCTATGAAAATTCGTAATTTGTTGGAAAAAATAAGTTTTCGGGCTGGGGATTTAGCTCAAGTGGTACCGTGCCAACCTTGGACACACAAGGGCCCGAGTTCGATCCCCAATACTGCAAAAAAAAAAAAGTTTTCATCTTTCTGGGATAAATACTCAAGAATGAATATGAATTGTAAGTTACTTGCATATTTAGTTTTATACAATTCTGTCAAACTATTTTCCAAAATAATTTTATCATTTTGCTTTCCCACCAGCATTTCATAAGAGACATGGTTTAGCCATATACTTGCAGTATTTGGTATTGTCACATATTTACTTATTCTGGTAGGCTCATCTTGATATTGCATGATTTGATTTTGTGTTTCTTTAGTATTGGCTAGCAAGTAAATGTTCACTAAAATTGCTATCCACATTTTTGTTCACTTTATAATTAGAATTGTCTTTCCTGTTATGATTTGAACCTAGGTCCTCACTCATGATAGACAACTAGTCTGTAAATAAGTTACAACACCAGGCACCTTTGTTGAGTTTTCAAAACTGTGCATATCAAAATACCAGTCTTTTTACACATGGATGGCTTGCAAATATGTAGCTTTATTTTTCATCCTCAGTTCCTTTTCAGGAAAGTGTTTTTTATTATTTTATGAGCACATATTTATAGTACAAAATGTTCATATTCACTGTAGGGAGTTAGTATATGTCTATAACATGTTAATTCATTTTTTTTTAGACCCTTGTCTCCATTTACCCTCTGTCCCTCTCTTGGTCTCCTTAACTTTGGCAAAAGACCTATCTCCCTGTTTCTTAATATTTTATTTTTTTTGTGTGTGTTTCTTATGAGAGAAAACATGCAATATTTAAATCTGTGTATCTAATTTATTTCACTTAACATTATCGTCTCAAGAAGCCTACATTTTTCTACAAATGACTCAGCTTTATCCTTTATAGCAGAATAATACTCCATCATGTATAAATATCATGCATTCCTTATTCATTTGTCTTTTGATAGACATATGGGCCAAGTTTAAGATTTAGATTTTGGTATTCATAAGCTATGAACATAGATATACATGTATTACTGTGGTAGGATGCCTTTAACTATGTTGGAAGATCCCCAGAAGAGACTAGCTAGCAATGGAATTTCTATTTTTAGTTTTTCTTAGTTGTTAGGCTTTTATTAGTGCTTCAAATTTTTGGCCTGTTATTGGATTATTCAGGTTGTTTCATATATTCTTAATTAATTTTGATAATTCATGTGTGTCTAGGAAGCTATTCATTTCTTCCTAATTCTTCAGTTTGTTGCATAGGTTTTTTAAAATTTAATTCAATTTATTGGTATATTATATATACATATCACAATTACACCCCACATTGAGAATTTGTACCAGCATATGACATTGGATAGGTTTTTGAAGAAATTTCTAATAATCTTCTGGAAGTCAATGCTATCCATTGTGAGTTATTCTATTTTGTTTCTTGTTACATTGATTTTTGCCTTTTCTTTCTTTTCAGTAATGTCGGTTAAGGATTTATCTATTTTACTTACTTTTTCAAGGAACTATCCTTTTGACTTATTGATTTTTATACTGCTTTTTTAGTCCCAATCTCAGTAATATTTGATCTGATCATTATAATTTCTTTGTTTGTACTAGCCTTTGATTTGGATTGTCCTTGTTTTTCTAGAAACTTAAGGTGTACTATTTGAGCTCATTCAGTTTTTCTAGTGTGGGCATCCACAGCTGTAAACTTTCCTCTTAGGATAACTTTTAATAACTTTTATTGGGTCCTGTGGTATGCCAAAATCCATGGAATAATTTTAATTTTTCTTTTTTGTATTTACTTAACTATGCTTTAGGGAGTGGTACGTGGTCTACTTTGGAGTAAGTTCCATCCTGCTGCTGATAAAAATGTCTGTTCTGTTGCTGGCAAGTGGAATATTCTTGAAAGATGTGTTAATTCTATTTGTTGATAGTTATGATTCAACTCTTTATTTCTCTGTTGATTTGTTTGTCTATTTGCAACAGTCACCCTGTATAATTGTGTTGATGTTTATCTGAGCTTATCTGAAGTCAGATGTGCTAATATTTGCTGCATATATGTTCATTATTGCAATATTTTCCTGTTGAATGGTTCTCTTTAATATGTAGCAACATTCTTTATCTCTTCCAATCAGTACCGGCTGAAGTACATTTTTTCTTAAAGTAGAATAGCTATTCCTGTTTGTTTTCAGACTTTCATTATAGAGAATATTGTTTTCTGTTTTTAATGTAGAGTCTGTGAATTTCATTTTGTATTTAATATGGTGGATTAAATGCAAGATTTATTAGTTTTGATGAGGTACAAGTTATGAATTTTTCTATTTATAGTTTATGATTTTCTTATGAATTATAACTATTTGCCTAACTCTTATTCTTGAATAATTTCACTTTTTGTTTAATTTTTAAAACTATAATGTTTGAAGATTTATTGCTTTATAATTAATATTTAATTCTAAATTAAATTAAAATTTCATTTTAAGTTAATGTTTGTATCAAACATGAGGGATAAAAAGAGATTAACTTTCATTATATAGATATAAATTTATTCCAACACCATTTGTTTAAAAATTCTGTCCTTCCATTGAATTACTTTTTCACTTTTATTCACAATCTACTGGGCATATCTGTGTGAAATTACTTTTACTTTCTTTGTTTTGTACTTACATTGCCATCTTTTGTGATTACCATGCCATCTTCATTTATGCAAGTATACAGTATGTCCAATATTGAGTGTGATCATGATATGATGTGTATATACAATGTACCAATAAAGATAAAAATTTTAAAATCAAACAACAACATACCGCCGGGCATGGTGGCTCGCACCTGTAATCCCAGCACTCAGGAGGCAGAGACAGGAGGATTGCTGAGTTCGAGGCTTGCCTGGACTACATAGTGAGCTCAGAGCCAGCCTGAACTACAAAGCGAGACCCTGTCTCGAAAAAAGAAAAAATCAAACAACAGCAACAAAAAATCCTTAACCAGACGACAGTGAGTCACATGTTCAGTCTAGTACAACCCTCACCTTGATCACATATAGTGCTTGTGTTAAAGTGTTAAAATAATTCATTGCTGTGGTTTTATTTTGTACTTTATTTGCATAAAATGTTGTAACCATGGCTCCAAAGAACATTTGTGATACCAGCACTAACACTAAGAGGAAAACTGTGAGAACTACAATAGAGTTAAAGAAAACATTGAGAAATTTGTTAAAATCTTGGAAAAATGAATTTATAAATATAATTTTTTGGCCTTAAGACCAATTATTCAGTTTTTCATTATTTCTTATGTTAAAAATATGTTCATTTTACAAATGTTTCTGTGTTCTAACACCAATATGGGATGAGTTGAATTTGACAACTGCGGTATCACTGTAGTCATGAATTTCACAGATATGTGCAGATCACATTGTGATAAGTAAGGTGTTAGTGGAGAATTACTAAGGTTTTGTAAGTATTGTTTTTCTACTCAGAAAGAGAAAATAGCAAAGCAGAGGCAGGAAATAAGGAGGATGAGGAAGTCAGAGAAAGGAGGACCATAAGGGGTAGAAATGATCTAAGTATTTTATATGCATGTATGAACATGTCAAAATGATGCCTGTTATTCCATACAAATAAGGCATACAAATAAAATAATTTCCACTGAAGTAGCTTATAAAAGAGAAAATGTCTGTGGCAATATGTTTGGGAGATAGTATGTAATATGTAATAAATTCCTAGGGACACCATGAAAATAGTTTAGAATACAGTAAAGTTCTGCCAAGATCGAAGTGTGATTCCTCTCAAGTTTTCCCCCTCAGAGGGAGATAAACAATGAAAAAGCCCAGATACAACACAACAAAAAAGCAGAAGACACCTGTAAGAGTAAAAAGAGGAGCTACCTAGGGACCGTAAGACTCGAGGGATGATAATGGCAATATGTTGTGTTCTTCCCATTCTCCCTTGGCTTTGCAGATTCAGGAATTTTCATTTTATGTTTCTGCGTCTCAGATTTAACTTTTTTCATTACCCATTTAACACCTATATGTCTCAGAGAAAATATGTTTTGTTAACTTTCTTACCTTCCCAAATTGCTCCATACAAAATCGTTTCAGTTCTTAATTTTAGGTAGAAAACATCTCAGAGTTTTATGACTTAAAAACTATTTCATTTGCACATTATCTTCATTGAAGGACCTTCAACTGGATAGGTTTTCTGTTGTTGTTGCCTGTAGTCACTTGCAGTTGGAATCAACTACCACGCAGTTTGCTGACCCTGTTTTTCTAGCTATGAATTCTCAATATCTGTCTCTTTTTCTGTTTCTCTCTCTCTCTCTCTCTCTCTCCCCCCATAGTTTTTACAGTAAGATAGCCAGATTATTACATGATGACTCAGACTAAATAATCACTAATCAATTATCTGCTTATGTCATGCTTACAATTGTCCCATGAGCCAACTTTTGAGCTAATTTAAGAGTAGAATTTATAAGGATTCTCATTCTCTGAGGTTTGGTCCATTAAGGTCTCCCAATGTAACAGTCCAACAGAGGCTTCCCTTTCCCCCTAATAATTCGTGCACTTAACCCTGTAAAGTAAAATCACAACATCCTAAAGTCCTTCAAAATATTAATATCATCTCAGGGTTAGGTTTGGATTTCAAGATCTCCTCCAGTTCTGGCTGTAAGTGAGGTTTATCCCATTCTTTTCCTTGAGTGCTGCTGGGTGTCAGGAGTGCTTCCTTTTGACCCAAGGTTGAAATAAGGAGACATTTTTTTCTGGAACTCTCATCGCCACCATACAACTGTGAAACAGAGATAGCATAATTAAACTTCACAAACCCATTTGAAATTGGGGAAGAGTTGATAGCAACTCTAGTCTGGCAGAGCATAAATTGCTGATTTTTTTATTAGTGTCTCATTCTGCTTAATACAATTGGTTTTCTTTGGTTCCTGGATGCACCCTCTTTCCCTGAGACCTTTTTTCAATTGGAAATTTATTTATTTTGGTATAATTCGTTAAAATCCTGTGGAGCATTTCTGTATTAAATTGTATTCCAATCCATTAAGTAAAAGCCATGACGGAAATATCCTCCAGAAAGATGAAGCTCTATTTTGGTGTTTAAGTCAGAATGCTGGGGGCCAGTGCACCAAGGGTTCTTAGACACGTTTTCCCGTGCTCACTTCAGCAGCACATATACTAAAATTGGAACGATACGTTTTCCCTCGCTCACCTTGGGGTTTGCCTCACAAGCCATTTAAACACCCTTTTTTGGATCAAAGAGTGTGTACTATCTCTCAAACATATTGCCACAGACACTTTTCCTTCTCAGAAAGAGTGTGTTTATCAACTAAAAGCACTCCATAAATACTTATTGAGTGAAATAATGAGTGATTTAGATCAATGTCTCTTAAAATACCCAGTGTAAAATGTTCTAGCAAAAAGTCACACAATTCTGTGATTTGTATCATTTTCCATGAAAAACAACATGTTATGTATTATATACTGTCAGAAACTAACCCAAATTTTGAACGTTTATTTGCAAATTATATTTGATATTCCAAAAGGTATTTTATTGTTTTATAAAATATATCTTCCTTATCACCAGGTAAAAGTAGAAAATGATAAAATCTTAGGTCTAATAGACTGAAAAATGACTGCTATAATTTTAGTATAGACAGTTTAGGTAATTTATTTTGATCTGTGTGATAGAAAATACTTTTTTAATATTTTATGTAATTATTGTTTTAAAAACAAGTGATTCCTGGATCACCTTTGATGACATCAGCAAGCTTTTAGAAAGTTTAAAACATACATACTTCAAAGAGTTCTATAATTTGATCAGGGAAATCAAAGTACATATAAATGTTTTATGTCCTACTCAGAAATTTTAATTATCATATACATATGTTTTTCAGGAATCTAGTGATAGTTTCACAATCTTTATTCCCTAATTGTAGAGCCATCTCTCTTTATCGAAGCTAGAGTATATCCTTGGGAATATCATTTATAATTTCTAGGTTATAAAAATGCAATCAAACCTCTATAAGCTAATACTTTTTAAAAAGTCATATACCTGTGAAAATCTAGGTCAGAGCCTAAGTCTGTCTGTTGAATCTTTTATGATGGCATATTGAAACTTCGGAACTGTAAATCGGGGATGGTTTCTATAATTTTTTTTTTTTTTGAACCAGGGTCTTGCTTTGTAGTTTAGGCTGGCTCTGAGCTCACTATGTAGCCTAGGCAAGCTTCAAACTCAGCAATCCTCCTGTCTCTGCTTCCCGAGTGCTGGGATTACAGGCGTGAGCCACCACGCCCGGCACTGTGGTATGCGGTATTGATTGCTGGTGGGTGTGAGTCTCCACGCCCAGCATTGTATGTGGTTACGGGGATTGAACTCAGGGCCTTACGCTTGTGAGATAGGCGCCGGAACCACTGAGCTAATCCTCCGGCTCAGGTTTCTATAATTTTGATGACAACATCTTTTTAGCTTTAAATGGCTTTAATGAGACTTTCTGCTTGCATAATTTTAATGATCCTTGAAGATGGTGCTAAAATAGTAGATCATCTAAAACACATACCAAGTTTCTACATACCGAAACACTATCATTCTAAGAGAGAGGGAGGAGGAGAGAGAGGAAGAAGAAGACAAGTGAGAAGACTAGATGGAAAGGAAGAAAATTTTAAAAAATGAAAAGAAAAGAAAGAAAAAACATTTTAAAATCAGTGACATCATGTACATTGCTCCAGAAAGATCTGAATTAATCTGGAGTAAGTATATTAGTAAAAGTGATAGACTCATAAAATAATTAGGTACATAAAGTTTATTTCTAAGATTTGATATATCTTTTCATTTTAGGTAAACTGAATCATTTTGGCACTTCTCACCCAAGAATGGAACTCGCAGGTTTTGCATATTTGACAAATAGTGGTGAAAGTCTGAGACATAACGTAGCTGGCAATTATAACATGGAAATGGCTATTTGACTGATTGATTGCAGGGCTTGGAATCGAACCATGGGTCTCATATCTACTAAATAAACATTCTACCACTGAGCTGTGCCAACCCAGAGAGGATAGTTTATATTGTAAATAATGTATGCCAGGCACATAGATCACTTATATTGCACAAAGATTCTATTGCTGACTGTACTTTTGTACTGTGGCTAGGACTTTTTCTTTATTTTTAAAAGCCACTTTCCAAAATGTTACTTGCTCATGTTGATGCAGTAAGTGCACAGAAAGTTAATAAGCCTAATAAAGTACCATGATAGCTACTGATTAGAAAAATCTGAGAAAAATAAAAATGTGAAATTGAAGCAGTTAAGACTATCCAAGCTTCTTTCTAAATCTAATTTTGCATGAAGTTACCAACTAAGACACATGAATGATAATCTCAATGTTAAAAAGGCAATAAATAAATTAATTATCCTTAGAAGGACTCATGAAAGAACTATGGTTTGAAGAATACTTTGAAAGCTCATGGCTAGGGAAAGTACTTGAAAAGATTTCTCTGTTTGAAAGGTTTCATAAAAGCGAGAGAAATTAAATGATGATATAGAACAGGAGCTGATGAAATGTTGTATGAAGACCAGATAGTAAACGTTTTAGGTTCAGCAAGCCTCTGACCTAGCTGTTCAAATCTGTTGTTGTAATGTGATGGGTTTTTTTTACATAAAGCATTAAAAAAATAGTTACAACTGTGTTTCAATAAAAACTTATTTTAAGGAAATGTAATTGGGTGGATTTAGGCCATGGGTCAGAGTTCACTGACTCCTCATCTAGGAAATGCCTTGCACACTCCAAATAGGTAAATCAATACCAGTGATAGTTCAAAAGGAAAAGACAAAAATCTATTCCTCATAAGCAAGTAGAAATGGGATCTTTGTGACAGAAGGATGATTATGAAGAATGTTTTTCAAAACAAAAGAGAGATACTAAGACTTAAATGGCAAATGTCAAGCCAGGAATAGAAAGATGAAAGCACTTTGTCTGGAAGTATCTTGCAGCAATTCTATGAATACTGATAAAAAGTGGATCATAGAAAACAGGGACACAGTTTTCACAATAATAGAGACAAGAAGCAATGGAGGCTAAAGTTAGAATATTAATGGCAAAATAGGAAAGCAAAGAAACAATTTCAAGATTACTTTTGAAGGAAAAAATGATTAGAAGTGATATTTTATTGTATATATTTTGAGCTAGATTGAGTGTTTATTTGAGAAACTAGGAGGGATAGCAAAAATTATAGCTTGATGCTTTACCGCAGCTTGATGTCTTTCTATAAACAATTAAATCCCAAAACATTGTGGCCAAAGACCTCAAGTCCTTGAGAAATAAAAATGCCTGCTCATTAAGCCATTACACTGGGAAACACTTAAACATAGTTACTTTATCTTTGCTCTCACATAGAGCATTTGAATGAGCAAAGGAAGAGACCCAGAGGCCAATCTTCTCTGTCTACTTCATAGTCTCTTCATTAGATCATAAGCTTAGGGGAAGAGATATAACTTTCAGTCTTTGCATCTCTCATGTACTTCCATAATCACTGTGAACCAAACAGAGAAAAACCTTTTTATAAGCTATTACAGTTTGGGTACAGGTTACTGAATATAAGAATCTTAAAAATATCTGGTTTAGACAAGACAGAAGTTTGTGTTTCAAGGGAAAGTAAAAATGCAAGCATTTCAGAATTGATATGTCAGCTCTGGCAATGTCTGGGTCCCAGTTTTCTTCTGTTTCCTACTCTGCTCTAAGTTATGGTGCTCATTGTATTTTCCAAGATGAAGTCCCATTCATCATTTCCATGCTTTCAAAAAAGTAAAATGTAGAATGGAATGAAAGGAGCAAACAGCATGATCCTTTCTACCTTTTGAATAACCCCTAGAGGTTTCTCGGTATCATTTCTGTTTACGTCTCATAGGCGAGAACATGCTCATGTGATTACTTCCAGCTGTGGTGTCGCTTAATACGAAGTTTTTATTATTAGTTCCCAATGTGCATCATAAGAATACTACTACTACTGAGGACTGTAAATTGATTTCCACAAAAAAAAAAAAACTCAAGACAGTGATTCTTGTGCAAGTGATCAATAGAAGGATTATTCTAAATGGAAACCTGTAAGGAAAGAAATCACGCAAAGCTGTTTTTATAAAACTCTAGCCTCAGCTCCATCCCACAGGGACAACTGAAACATAAACTGCAACACAGAATTTATCCTGGCTCGTGGCAAGGAGTCTGGATCCACGGTTTCAGGTATCTTCAGCCAGGTGGCTCTTGTGAGGAGGTGATGCTACAGAAAATGATGCAGCAGTGAGCCTTGTCCAGCCAACACCCATAGCAGCGGGAAGGTAACTACAACAATTGTTGAGGAAATTATGAGTGGAAGAAGAATTCATCTGCTACACTGAAAAAGAAGGGGGCAGATACTGAGGGAAAAAGGTCACCATTTTCATTTGATGTATGATATATCTGTCAGTGTCTACTTGAAACAGCCGTTTTTTAAACTCCAGCTTGCTTTCTTTATATTTTTGGACAGGCTGAAGAAATGTTAATATTGTCAATACTGTGTATACCTCCTGCAAGATATTGCCCTCGATAGTGTTCCTTTCATCTCAAATCCATCTCATCCTCAATGAAATAAAGAAGAACCCCAAAATTCTTGAAGAAGAATTAACTGGCCAAATCTCTTTTCTTTCCCATATCTCTAATTTTGGTTTCCAGAAAAATTTTCATTACTCAGGTAATAGGTGGCTGGATTACAATGATTCAGACATATTTAGCTCCTTTACCTTTTAAATGAATAATTACTATGACTTTTCTTATCAGTTTGCTCTGACCTAGACTTATTCTGCTTTAATAGTGACATTTCTGGCTTTCAGGCAGGTCTCCATTTAGTAACTGCTTCATGGATACTGAATATGAGGTTATAAAATAATGCCTTACAGGAGGTCATTGAATGGACCTCTAACTGGTTCAATTACATCTCACAATTACAGATCTGGAACTCTCCATTTTCTCCACGAAGGTCATAAACGACAGACCTATCAAAGAGTCAGGGCTATAGAGTGAATAATGTTTAAAGTCTGTACTAATAGTTTCAGGAAAATGTCTTGTATTGTTCAAAAGCAAAAAATGGATCATTTCAAAGTAATATCACATTACATTAAATTAAACTTCATATTCCAGAAAAATGGTTTAAGTAAGATAGCTAATGCTGTCTTTAGAAGTAGTTATAAGAAAGGCATTCTTGGATTTTTAGGAGTTTTGTGACTTTGCATTGCCAGACTCTAAATACCGTGTTCTGCCATCTTAGTATGAGCATTCTATTCCCAAACTTACTCAATGAAGCCAAAGCACCTAAGAAGTTGAATTTTTAATGTTATCTGATTTAAAACAGCCACAGGTGGGTCTTAGTCTCTGTTTGGAAAAGATGATTACAAATCATTCTTAGCTATTCCTTAGAACAGAAAATCTGGATAATTCTTATTCAGCACAGAATTAGGTAAAGTAGATAGAGAAAGGATTGCAGATTTCAGTGGTTCGTTTCAGAGAGTAACAACAAAAAAAGGAGGTCTAAGGAGGTTGAGCAGTAGTTTTTAATGACTGAAAGAAAACATGTCAAAGTACTGAAAATGAATCTGGACCTTCTTATTCCATAATCTAACCAGCTCAAAACATCAACTTAATTTTTAATATGTTATAAATGGTTTGCTTTTCAGTACTTCAGAAGGCCTTCCTGTATTTGCCCCAAATGAGTCAGGCTTACAACAGACATTTTATTTAAAAAATGATTGCAATAATCTGAAAGCAAATTTTTAGCCTGTTTGCCTTAAATACTGAGGCAGCCTTTCCGGACTTAACTAATCCAATCCATAGAATGGCACACAAGTAATTGATGTACAATAAAGCAGGATAACATTTCTAATGCTATAGATGTTTTGAGACTAGTTACAAGTAAGTGAATGTAACTGAATTATCTAGAATTTCTTTTCAGGACTACCTTTCTAACCCAGCACCATCGCACTGAACTAAATCTCTAGCCCTTTTTACATTTTATTTTGACATAAAACATGGCATAGAATATTTTTATAAAATCTCATCTCCACTTAATTGATTCCATTAGATTATTGAACATTTACTCTACACTAGCCATGGAGCTAGCCTCTGTTGGGGGGGCATAGTAAATTTAACCACAGTGGCATTGAACTAGACTTGAATAGATTCTTATAGCAGGAAACTTATTCTACAAGACAGCCTTTGAAGTAGTAATTACTTGTGCTTTGACATTTAGAAAGAAAAAAAAACAGGTGCCTTCAGACCAGCGACCAGGCTGACCTAGGCCACTTGGCAGACAAACTCACATTTGAAGTATCCACTCTTTGCACTGAAACCTGATTACTCAGGGTCTGTACAAAGAATTTCTAAGAGCTGCACCATCAGATGACTTTGAAAGAAAGTGACCTCGAGAATCTCAACATATGAATGTACTCATTCCTAAATTGCCTGCTAAATTACAGTAACAACTCTTCCACTTAAGAAGAATACTACACTTTTCTCATTTTCCCACTTGTAGCATTACACTTTTTCCCAGGGTGTAAAAAGGACTCAGGCCCCAAATAGTTCATGGCTCAGTCAGTTCCCTCCTTGCTAGGGCAAAGTACCCGACACCAAAAACTTATTCTGGCTTGTGGTTTGTAGAGGTTTAGCTCCACAGTCAGCTTGTTCCAAGGCAAGCCAGCATGGCACACATTGTGGTGGAGGAGAAGCTGCCCACGGTATGCTGGCGGGGCAGCAGAGTGAAGCGAGGAGTCAGGAAGAGACATAGCATTGCAGGTCACCATCCTAATGTCCCACTCTTCTGACAACCTCCTCACAGCAACAACTACAATTCATTAGTGGACCAATCAACTGATAATTACCATATCTCCATGATCCAGCCACTCCCTCAAAGCCCCACCTATGTGCTTCTGAGGCATTAAGGAGACCTCTAGACACAAACCATAACCTGCTGAAACATACGTTGAGAAGTCAATGCCCTTTCAATACAGAAATCTTCTGGTTCTCTTGCAAGAATTTCTGATGCTTAATCCAAAGTGGTGTATTCTTAATTTAGAACAGCCCAGGAAATATATAATAGTGATTCTGAGTCATGTGAATATGAACTGAAATGCTTTATAGGACTATCACCTTCTCAAGATGCAGATGATCAAATTTTGTTTTCTTTTATATTTGAGAATATGATCCAAAAATAACATTTAAATCCTTTTTCATCATATCATGCCATGAAATGTTTATTCCATTCAGTCAGTTGTCATCCTATTACATTTTGTGTAATATATAATATAAATAAATAAGTGTAAACACAAAAATAGAGATGAACTTTCAATAAATGTTTTTTTTCCAAAATGTTTAGGGAAAAACATGACCAAAAAGAGCTTGAAAACTGCTGCTCAACACTTCTCAAATTATGGTCTAATGTATAATCGTGTTAAATATCAGTGGAGAACTAGTTTAAAAAATAGACAAATTTCTGGATTCTACCGCATACCTATTAATCAAAATTTTTTGGAAAACAGAATGAGATACCTGACGATTATATATATATATATATATATATATATATATATATATATATATATATATATATATATATATGAAGATTCTTATTGACATGAAATTTTAGAACTTATATTCAGGTGATAATGATCTTTTGATAGAAAACCATCTTTTATACATTCAGGAACAATAAAGTATTTTAATCATATGCTTTGTAGAAAGAACTTCTTGATGGTGGAAATTCAGTCCCTAACAATGCCTAGCATACAATAGAGACACAAAAGTTGGTTGAAATGAATAAACAGCAGCCCAGATGCACATCAACACATGAAAAGATAGAGATGTGGTATTCACACACAATGGAGTACTACTCTGACATACAAAGAAAGATAAGTTTGAGTCATTTGTACAACAACAGATGCGCCTTAAGACCATAAAGACAAGTGAAGTAAACCAGACACACTAGCTTAAATATCACATTGTTTTTCTTTTATGAGAAACTCAATATACAAATGAAATACAAAATAAAAGATAAGAGGAAAAGGGGCAGAGAAAAGTTATTGTAACCCACCATGAACCATGTACATAAAAGTGTACTTTTATTTCATATAATTACCTTATGGATTAATCTGTATGTATAATAATTAACTTTATAAGAACTTATAAATGAATCTGATACTGGAAAAAAGGGCAGTGAATGGGAAGGAAAAATGAATTGAAATGTGTTATGTATATGTACCAGTTCCCCACAACAAATGCAATCATTATGTACTACAAACAGGTAGTAGCAAAGTTAAAAAAATGTTTTAAAAAAAAGAAAATGAATAAGCAATGAGGCATATCTCCTTTGAAATTATCTAAAGTTTGAATATAAAGTATGTATCTTCCTTCTAAATGTGAGTGTTCAATGGTTAGTGTTTTTTAGAATTTTTTAACAAAAACTATTTATAGTTTCAGCTAAACTTAATTTACATATAGAATTATAGATACTGAAGACATAGCAAGGAGTCTCCCAGATTTCACTGTTGTGATCTTCAAATGCACGTGTGCTGAACAGTAGTCAACCTTCTGGAAAGTTCTTAAGGAAAACAGTAGTGTGTAGGGCGACAGCCTGTGTGTTACACTTGTTGTCATAGTGGAGAGATTCCTTGTAGATAGCTTGCACAAAAGAATAAAAATGTCCTAGTCACTAAATTTGAATTTTCAGGTAATTGTAGGTCTAATGAAAATTGCTACTGTAGATATCTGTTCAAGGGCTCTGGTTTACAAAGTACAGATTTGATAATATCAAACTTTCTTGATCTCTGAATGTTGTTTTCATTAATTAGGTGAATATGACAGCTCTCTCTTTACACTAATAGCCCCCCTAGAGGAAATAACATTGTTGTTTGTCTAAACAGTACTTAATAACTACTTCAAAATTAGAGTTTGACCTTTAACTCTATAGTGCAAAGTTGTATGTCCTTGACTCTGATGTTTATCATGAATATTAATTTCTGATCTTAAAGTCAAGCCACAAAATTTTTATGTATTGTCAACGACTAGTTTTGTAATTGCCATAATTTCCTTACCAGCAATAGTTGTTTGTGACTTTCCTGGGTTAAGGAGGCTATAAAATTCAGAACTCTGTATTTCCTTTTTGGTTTCAATGTGAAACCATCGACTTGTTTACTCTGAGCAGTAACTAGACCTCTGATCTTAAAAAAATTATAGTTTTTATTGGTGCCCTTACACGATACAGGACTCAATATATTTTTGTCATTACATGCTTTCATTGTTACCTTTGGGTTTACATTCCTATTAGGGGAGATTTATGCCTGCTGCCTCGGACATTTTCTCCACTGCTCTCACAAAAATATTGTTTTCTGTAAGACTATTATTTTCCTTAAAATTGATTTATTGGTAGTGTTTGATCATCAAATACCAGGCTATATGTTGCCATTGTTTATAAGGATTCAACATTACAATTATTTAGACCATACCTAAGTGGACATACTTATATACCTAATCACATGCATATGTACTTCTAATATATGTAACCTAACTGAAATATGTTTCTCTTCCGTTTGTAATTTTGACTATACATGCAGCTAAGATTTTTTCCTGGGGGTAAAAATTAGAAACATCAACATGCAAATTGGCCTAGACACACCACAATCAATGAGGGAAGACAGAATCATAAGAAGAATTACTAGTACCACTGTAAGATGAGTGTTGTTAAAGCTATAGTGACAAAGTGCTGCTTTGACCAGGTGGCCATCAGGGACAGATACACAGAGGAGGGGCCACTGAGGCTACATCAGATGGTATTTTCATAATAGACAAATGGAAATGACATTTTCTTTTACACAGTGGGAGTGGTCCAAAACCAGACATGGTGATTTGGGAAAAGATTTTTTCAAGGCAAGAAGAGCAGGTGTATGTGATTAGAATGAAGAGTTAAAAGTGGTGCCTGGGAAAAATATAAGAAAATCTAGTGAAGAAACTTGTGGACAGATGTGGGAGCTACCTGAGAATAGACACTCAGTTTTAGATGCTTAAGTTTTTTCTTTGCAGATGAAAATATTGACCCAGGAGATAGTTTCCACAAAGAAAATTCATCTAAATATTCAGTTACTCAGATAATTTATTTTTGAGACAGGGTCTCGCTTTGTAGTTCAGCCTGGCCCTGAGCTCACTATGGAGCCCAGGCAAACCTCGAACTCAGCA
This sequence comes from Thryonomys swinderianus, assembly GCA_004025085.1. Classification (NCBI taxonomy): domain Eukaryota; kingdom Metazoa; phylum Chordata; class Mammalia; order Rodentia; family Thryonomyidae; genus Thryonomys; species Thryonomys swinderianus. The sequence continues at coordinate 16,309 of PVIC010027682.1, forward strand.
ATCCTCCTGTCTCTGCCTCCCGAGTGCTGGGATTATAGGCATGAGCCACCATGCCCGGCTCAGATAATTATTTTATAAATTTGTTTCCAATGATCTTATAGTCTTTTGAGAGCTAAAACAGTCATCAATTAATGTCTGATATATCAGATTATAAGAGGCAAAAGAACCGAATATAATGGGTACATAGATAAGAATATAATTCAGAATAAAAATAATAAAAATGTTTTCACATGTACAAGTACTGAGTTAGGATACAAGAGTAAGTCTTAGCCAGATGAAACAGAAGGTTTGGAAGAGATCTTAGGGAAATTCTATAAGGCTGGAATCGTATCCCTTCCAATTGTGTGTTCTATAGCACAGTATCTGTGACTTTGTTAGTTATCAGACATAGCTACAGAATTAGAAAGGGATCAGTTCCTTGTCTTGGGTGTTAAAACTGAAAAGCTAAAATCTTACATTAAAAGGTACAAGGAAAACGAAGAGTGTTAGATGGATGAGAAAATCAAATTTAGGTGGTTAAAGAGAACACTTGCCTTCAGGATGTGTGAAAGTTATATGGAGAGTTCCAAGCAACCTCTAACTATGAGGTTGCCTTAGATGCAATCCATGAAAACAAACCCCCAAGGAGACACCAGTAGTGGAATAGGCAAGTGAGATATGGCAGAGATAGTATAGCTACTGTCATGTGCACTATAAGGCTAACAATTCTGATGATTAATTGGAAATTAGATTCATTACATAACCATAAGAAAATATAAACATGCCCTGAGATTCACTATACCCAAGGAAGAGAGGGTGCTCGGTTATTTACCTACCAATATTCAGTTTCCTAATTGAGGACTTCTTTTAGGAATAGCAGTTGTCCAGCATTTCTGGTTTGACATGCTTCCCACAAGATCACCTGTCTGGGAGTGCCATGTTTATGAAGAAAAAAGTTTTAATAGAACAGAAATGTGGGTGAAGTGCTGACATCATCATTAGCTGCAAGAGCAAACCAGATGGGAGGTGGTGAAGGTCTGGGATTAGACCTTGGGTGTGGGAATCCAGAAAACATACAAGGTGCTACTAAGGCATTACTTTCAAAGGGGTTGACTGTGCATTCAACGTTAGATATACATTATCACTGATAACTTGTCAGACAGTGGCACAGACATTCAACATACTGTAAGATGTAAGCTATTCTCACAGCCAAAAAGGTTTTAGCATGTTTGTGAAATCCACATTGAGGAATCTTTACAACTCTATGCATCCAGTATAGAAAAATATTGTGATATACCCGTGTAAAAACAGCTAGAAACTAGAAGACATGAAATAGTTCCTAGATCCTCAAATTCCTAAGAGAATGAATTTTGTTTGACACTCTTAATGAATTAGAGCCTCTTATAAAAAGTGGAGAAACATCAAAGTATCTTTGTACAGTGGTACCTTGGATAGCAACTTAATTCTTTCCACAATGCTGGTTACAGAATTCATTCCATGATTCTGGATGCAATCAAATTGCAAGCATATATAATTTACATGAAGCAAAATGTCAGTAAGCTTTGAAGCAAATTTTTCACTTCATAAAAAAAAAATCACACCAAGTATTTTAGCCCTGGCATCTAGCAAATTGATTATTATTAATGAATGAGTGAATCTAGTTCAAAACTTTTCATTTCTCCCACATCTTTACTTAGAAATTTGCTACTGAGTAGTGCTTCTTAATAGCACATACTTCACATACAGTTTATTTCCCTATGAAGAAAACGTTAGTTGAAACACTTCAGTAAACTAAATCACTTAATAATTCTTATGTATGCTTTGAGAGGAAAAATATACTTAGAAGATTATTTAAGTATGGAATTTTATATCTGCCTCCTTAAATCTCCTCTTTGTCTAGGCCAACTGAAATTTTCTTAGTCTCCATAGGCAAGCATTTCTGGGACATTTAATAGTAAGAAAATCTTCAGGTCACTGGAACTTTATATTGAGTTATATACCTGCCTGTTTCCTGATAAGCTGTTGTAATTATTTTATCAAAAATAACATTTATTTTGTTTTATTTTGGGAAAGCTCTGAGTCACACAGAAGTTAAATTAGTAATGTGTCTCCTCTTACTTCTCTTTATTGGGATGACAACTCTTTTTTCTGACTCTAAAGCAAATGGTTGTAATCTTTACATGAATATGTACAGGGCCAGTGCTGCCCTTCCTTGGTCAACAAGAGATTTCTTTTCCAGCTTTCTCTTTTCTTTCTGATACTTAAGAATACAAAGTTATATAAGAATCATTTTCAATGAAATTCTTTGAAGGCATCTTTTAACACTTTAGCAAGCTACTGACAGAGCACTGGGTTAATTTTATCCTTAAAAAGTTTAATATTACTTTTCTAAAATATGCACTTAAAATGCCTTTGACAAAGAGATACAGGATGTGTAGAATTTCCTGCCAAAAAATCTGGATGGCTGCACTGATGGCAGCGAAATAGATAAAATTAAACCTGCAATATTTTGACCAATGTTAAAGTTGGATGCTAATATATAAGAATTATGTAGAGTTTGCTACTTTTTTTTTTTTTTTTTTGAGACAGGGTCTCGCTTTGTAGTTCAGGCTGGCCCTCAGCTCACTATGTAGCCCAGGCAAGCCTAGAACTCAGCAATCCTCCTGTCTCTGCCTCCCGAGTGCTGGGATTACAGGCGTGAGCCACCACGCCTGGCACTGTGGTATGTTGTATTGATTGCTGGTGGGCGTGAGTCTCCACGCCCAGCATTGTATGTGGTTACCGGGGATCGAACTCAGGACCTTGCGCTTGTGAGGCAGGCACCAGAACCACTGAACTAACCCTCCAGCCCGCATTTGCTACTTTTGCACTTTTGAAATTTTCTGTATTTGAAAAGCTAACAAAAATTTGAATATTTAAACTGGCTTTCATAATTTACTTTCAAATTTGAATTTTGCATGACTCCCTTAATGATTAAGACCCTCTCATCATAAAAATCAGAGTAAACTTCAAAGAATCTCTGTATATGTTATTGAACCAAAGTGTCAGTAAGCATTGCCAAAAATTTTTCACATTAAGATAAAAATCACATGAAGTAACATTTTATCCCTTACATGATGGTTCAGTTATCTAGGACTGTGGAAAGAGCCACTCTAAGAAACAGTGGGTTTAAGCAATAAGCACATATTGATCAGAAGCTTATAGGTAAGCTGGACTCTGATGGCTCAGCTGTTAACTTTGTGGAAATGAGAAGTTCAACTCACTTTTTCTAGAATCTCCCTCATGTCTGACGATTATCAGCATATAAATAATTCTAGTATGTGTTCTACTGGTAAAACTGTACTATTCTCTGCATGGCCTCTAATCTTCACAGAATGGGCCATGTGTTTATTGTTAGGATGGGCAGTTTCCATGAAAGACAATATAAGTGAGTGAGGGTTCTTGGCATCTAGGCTGAGAACTGATATACCATCTAAATGTTACCCACATTCTCTTAGTCAAGGATACAGCCCACCTTCCAGAGATAGAAAAGTAGAGTATCTTTGTTGTTGTTGAAGGTAGTTGCAAAGACATATGGTATTGAAAGCATGGGTACTGGCAGCCATAATGTAGGGCTTTAACCGAAATCTATCACATAAACATTTTTAAACCACTACCACTAATATTATGATAATTTACAATCTTGTATTTCTAAACCCAATTTTCCCTCTAGCTTTAGTCAATTTACTATTTGGTCTCCCATATCCCATAGACATCTAAAATATAATGCATGGAGGTTATTATTTCTCCCTTAAAACCTACTCCTCTATGTGTGTGTGTGCACACAATGTCATTACCATCCATCCATTAATCTATTCATCTCTCCATTCATCATTTGAGTCAGTCAATATTTATTACATATCCACTATATGCTTAGTGTATGTTAATAATTGCAAAATGCAAAATAAGCAAAAAGTAGACATAGTTTCTGCCTCCATAAGGCAGAAAACTGACAAAAAACACAGTGAGACATTTTATTTTAGTGGAAAGATACACAGTTTCATTGGAAATTATAATCATATGATATATGATATTGACCTGGTGAGGAAAGTTAGGGGATGCTTATTGGAGTTTATGATGATTTATCTAAGATTGAACCTCATAATATAGTATACAAATCTAGAACATGATTCAACCAACCCATGGTAAACATAGCCTGAGTGATGAGTGAATGTTTACTATAAAAAGGTCATACAATTTGAGAGTCATTTGTAACTTAGCCTGTCCTAATGTACATACATGGTATTGGAATGTAGTGTCCATATATATCCTGAAGATGCCAAAGATGATGGTTGAACTTGGTGTGAAGAAATTTGTAAACCAGATACCAAGAGCTTTTGAACCAAGCAGCAAATGAGATCCAAGAGGGCAAAGGAATATATTAAAAAAACCTGACATCCACTTCAAAAGAGATTAACAGAGGAGACAATGGATGATTTATTACTTAGGAGTCATACTATAAAGGAAGAACATTAACTCCAGCTTTCCATTCTGAAATGCAGAAGAGTGAAAAAATATAGGCACCTGATATGGCTGGAGGGAAATGACAACCCCAGAGGAGAGACAGGTGTTACTGAGCAAATGTTAAATAAAGAAGATCCTGAGTGTGTAGGGCGGGTATGTAGATATAGCAATATTCTAGTGAAGGATTCAGTGGAGGAATAACAGGTGCTGTATGGGCATTGAATATACACAAATATGAGAGTTTTGGAGTTGCTACTACAGGGAAGTGTGTTTTGAAAGAAATGATGCTTAAATTTTTGGCATTGATTCATGATGCTAGGGAAAACAGATCTCATGAACTAAGCCTCATTCTCCCCATTAGGCCGATCACTGATTTCTCCAGGATGATGGCAGATTTAGAGACTATAGGCTATTTGTACATTTCATGTTAGGCTAATGGTGAACAAGAAGTCAAGATTGCCAGTGTACAATCCCATTCCTTAATCTGATCTCACAGTATTCCTCACCTATTTAAATCCCTCTAATTTAGCTGTCAAACATTTTTATTCCCTGTCTTAGAAAGTTATATACGTATATATTTATATATACATATATATATATGTGTGTGTGTGTGTGTGTGTATGTAATTTGAACTTGTTCATACATTTATTATTTTTTTTGAAACAGGGTCTCTCTTTGTAGTTCAGGCTGTCCCTGAGCTCACTATGCAGCACAAGCTGCCCTCAAACTCACAGCAATCATCCTGGCTCTGACTCCTGAGTATTGGGATTATAGATGCAAGGGGCCGGAAGGTTAGCTCAGTGGTTAGATGTGAACCACCACACCCAGCACTGTGGCATGTGGTACCAGGGATCAAACTCGGAATCTTGTGCTCACTAGGCAGATGCCAGAACCACTGAGCTAAATCCCTGGCCCTATTCCTATATTTTTAAAGAATCCTTAATAATTACTCAAACTTCCAGAGTAATATTTCAATTCTGTTAGAGTGCAGAAATTCTACCATTGGTGTTAGTCATATTACTACAGTGAAGGATCTAAGGTAATCAATTTAAAAAGACAAAAGATATTCTCAGTTTGTGATTCTGGAGGTCACATTCCAAGATCTGGTGGTCCCATGGCTTTATGCCTGGGAAAAGGGCATCATATAGCAAGAGTGGGGAGTGTGTCAGAGCAAACCATTTCTTTGCTGAATGAGGAAGCAGAGGGAAAGACAGTACCATAGTCCTATAATCTTCTTTGGGTGCATGACCTACAGATCTTTCAGTAGGCTCCACTTCTGGAACTTCCTCTACTTTCTAGTAGTGACATGCTAGAGACCAAGATTTTAATACATGGGTCTTTTGGAGGCATTATGCATATTTGAACCACAGTAGCATGTGTCCTGCAGTGGCTGCTTTTTGTTTTTTAAATTGAATTCATTATTGGTACATTTTATATACAGCTCACAATCACATTAAACATTGGGAAATTTGTACCAGTATATGACACAAGTTAATTCTCATTTTTACCCATATCCCTATCCACCCCACAACTCCCCACCCCATATACATGTTATTTCTTTCTTTCCAAATCATATTTATTCTTCCCCCTCATTATTTTCCCCTACCATATTCCTCAAGTATTTCCTATTTCACAAAATGTATCATACATTCTAAAATTCATTTATATCTATAACTTCTCATATCAAAGATATGGTATTTACATATCTATGATATATTTATTTCACTTATTAGTGTGTCCTCAAGGTGTATCCATTTGCACATAAATTAATAAAACTTGTCATTCTATATGGCAGAGTAATACTCCCATTTTATTTTTTTAAAAAAACCCACATCTTTATGCAGTCTCCAGTTGATGGGCATCTGGGTTGTTTCCAAGATTGTTCACACAGAACTAATTTAAGTTTCTTAAAACTTCTTTTGTTTCATATCGTTGTGTTGTTGTCTGTGTTTTGACCCTATCCTATTTTTTCAGTTTACTCTTTTGTCTATAATCTATATTGATGACTTTTACATGAATTTTTCTAAAGTTCTTTTAAATTAACACAGTTGAATCTGAAACTGTTATGATATACCTTGTCAAACATTATAACTTGTAAAACAATCAAACAACTCACTTCACTATTTTCTTCAACTATTTTTTATGAAAGTTTGGGGAATAATGAATTCATTTTCTTTTGACATTTTCAGTATTTTATTTATAAATAAATTATATTAATCATGATATATTTACACAACTTAATGAATTTAAACATATGTTGAGGAAAAAATATGAAGAAGATATTAAAGCCATAAGAGCAGAAAAATACAGTACTGGAAGTGTGATTTAGATGAAGATTGATCCATATATAGCATAAATAGAAAATGTATGATTATAAAAGTTATGTAATTGTATAGATTTAAAATTTGGACTCAGAAGTGCAGATTTATTTTGATAAGTGGAAAACGTCTTCATTTGTATGTTTCTTTACTCTATATGAACCTTCTAAAAGTCTCTCCAGGCCCTTACCTTATTTTACTGAATATTAGATATAAGAGACAAAATCAATATCTGGACCTGTGAGGGTCTCCTTCTTTGAGAAGGGGATCTGGGTATATGAATTGCAGATACAGTGAGATTGACCAAAAAGCTTGGTAATGATAATTTTACTGGGCTGGAAACAAGTTTTTAGAGCAGTGAAACAGAGTCAGGAGGACAATAGGACAAACTTGGGAGAGGGGGAGGAGAAACCTCACTGTTTGTAAATGAAGTCACAATTAACCATGACATCTGGAGGAAATAGCTCCATGCCTTAAGGAAATATCTTAGTCTCTAGGGCATGTGAAACCAGGATAGCCTACAAACATAGTTATCTATGGGACAGGAGCTAGCAGAGTAGCCAAGGACAAAGACTGCATCACAATGCCCTCAG
>PVIC010027683.1:0-23701 GCA_004025085.1 Thryonomys swinderianus
AGAGTAGAAGCTGCTTCATGGGGAGAATGAAGGGCAGATGAAAGGAGCTCAGGGCCAGCATTCGGGAGGCAGAGGCAGAAGCAGGAGGATTGCTGTGAGTTTGAGGCTGGCCTGGGCTACATAGTGAGTTTGGGATTAGCCTGAAATATAAAGCGAGACCTTGTCTCAAAAAACTAAAAAAGAAAGGAAAAGGAGAGGAGAGGAGAGGAGAGGAGAGGAGAGGAGGGGAGGGGAGGGGAGGGGAGGGGAAGGGAGGGGACGGGAAAGAGCTGAGGCCACTCTCTGGCCATCTCCCTAGTGTCCCTTTCCCTCAGGCCTTCAGGAAAAACTCTGGAGAGGCCCAAGGGCTTCCAGTTTTAGGAACACTGTCCTAGACCCCAAGGGCCACATTCCTAAAATATTTGCACAAGTTGGTAAATTCACAAATGTAGTTGTGCTCCCTTTAAAAAAAAAAAAATGGAAAGTTATCTAAAGAATAAAATAGACTTTGGGGAAAAAAAAAACAAAATTAGTAAATTGGCCTTAAAATTCTTGGTGTAGTATCAATACTAAAAAATATTAAATTTAAAAAAGGAATGCAAATGGGAATTCCTGGAAATTATCACAAGTTTGGGGGCCTGGCCCACAAAGCTTAAAAATTAGATTTGTGGGTTTAGTACAAAGCATGCCTTCTCAGTCTGTCATAATGCCACCACCCCTCACTGTCCTAGGATTGTCAGGCAACTTACCTAACCTCAAAGGGTAAGAGAATGTTAGGAAGAATATGCTCACAGGCACACACACACACACACACACACACACACACACTTTAAGGAAGATTACATAAAAGGGTGACACAAAGAAGTCAGCCCCTCAAATTCCCATAAAACTCTCCCTAAGCACCTCCCAGGCAGAGCTGTGCCTATGATGGACAACTGTATCAGAAGCCGTGGAAGGACTGAGTGGCAACTGGAAAAGAATGTGAAGACCAACCCATGTCCATTCTTGGGCAAGCCCTGTATGTGCTGAAAGGGATTCATTTCCAAGAATAACAATGACATTAAAGGAGGAAGAAAGGCCCAACTGTTGGGCCTTTGTCATCTCGGAAAAGTAAGATGAACTCTGAAAGCTACACACTCTGTAATGCAGATTTTAAAAAGCCCAGCCTTTTATAATTGTGCTCTACATCTCCATATAACCCACACATAGCTGCAAAAACAAATATTGGACTTTAAAAAGTAATGAATGTATTTCTTTATTAATGCCAGGGCTATGTGTGATGTACAGTATTGTCAAACCCAATAAGCTGAACTTGCATTAAAATTGCATTAACTTTTTTATATTAAATCACATCTTGTATTTCACAAATGGCTATAGTAAGTTTGAAATAACTTAATTTTCTTCACACTTCAGTCAAAGTTTTACTTTTAAGAAAACTGTGTGGTAACAAACAGCACAGATGTAATGAGTTTTAAGGAAAAGAAATTTTTCCAATTGATTAAAACCAATCTTTTCTTTAAGAAGAGTGAAGAGTTTTGCAAACACATATTTTTCCCATGCTATTTAATAAATAATGTAGTCATACAGCTTCCCATACAAAAATTTATCACTATCTTTGCTCTGTTGCAGTTGATTTGATTTAGCTCATTATTATTTATTTGTTTATTTACATGGTTAAACCACCCTAAATGCAGCCTGATGGAAAGCAATTGAGAGATACTGACCTGTGGCCCAACAGGAAACGGTGGGTGGGTCTGACTGGCCGGGTGTTGCTCAGGAGAGCCTGGATCTGACAGTGCCGTGTTGCCTCTGGCCCCTGGAATTCAAAAAAGAAGGGCTCCTTTAGCATAAGACCATGTCTGGTAACTTCACACCACCTGGTTTTCCTGTAATGCCACTAAGAATCAAGGGACAGATGACAGGACAGAGTGGTTTATCAATAGCTTTGGTGCTGAAATCACTTACTCACTGCATAAATGATGCTAAGGATCACTCGTGATGGCCAAAGTCAACAGGAGATAGAGAGCTAAAGACAGCAGGGAAAATAACAGCCTCACTAAAAGGCTTGCTTTAGACACAATTTGCATAGCATACAGCAGTACATCCTATGTAGGGGCATCTGCATCCTCATGCACAGGTGAAGGACAGCTAATTTAATTCTTCAAAACCAAATAAAGCATGATGTCAGACATGACTGTGTCCATCTATGTACCTCCGAGCCTCTTCTCCACTCCTGCTTCAGACTGAATCTTAGCCACGCCTTCTCCTAAAGAACAAAACGTTTTTCAATGCCACCTTCCACCATGTCCAAAAAGAATACAGACCTCATTACACAAACACAAGTTCGCTGGGTTCCAAAAGAGAAGGAATTGCACAATAACTTCGGAGTTCTTCACACTGCTGAGTACTGAAGGACATAACTCCCTCTTTCTGTGCTGGAATCCTATTGGACACCAAAGCAGGAAAAGAATATTCCACCTAAACAGCAAATCTTTGAAGCCCTTTGGACAGTAGAGTATCTCTATATAGCCTGAGTGCTTTGTTTCCGGACAAACCACAGCAGGAAAGATAATGGCAGGAACAATAAATTAGGAATAAACACTCAAATAAGACTGGCAGCCATTTTTGAGGGGCCCTGGCTGGTAGCTTTTGTTTTCTTGGAGATTTCTAAATGGGTGGTTGAAATCCATTTTCAAGCAACCCTTAACAAGGTCCTCTTTTCTGGTATCTGTCCTATGAATACCAAGTAGAAGATAATTCAAGCGTTGTTTATTGGCATGCCATAGACGACTAAGAAAAAAAAACAGATATGATTCTGTCACATTTATAAATTTTAAAGAAGGTATTATTGGCTCATTTAAAACAAATTCTTCTATATATTCTCCAAAGGGAGAGACTTATAAATAATGGAAATGTGGAAGAAATACTTCAGCACATTAAGCTACAAATAAAATTGACTGCTACATATTATTCAATTGACTTCTATCTGCACAGTGATCTGTCAATCATAACAGCATTTTATAATAGGATTAAACAATAAACGTGCAAAGCCATTATGCAGAAATCTGAAAATCTGATTAATTTGTAATATTTTTTTGTGCAGAAAGTCAGGAATGGACATTACTTGGGGAATACTTACAAGCATTCTATTGAAATTTCTAAATTGATTTGGAACAAACTAATAAAAACACAGACTTGCTGACATTTTATAAAGTGAATTCTGTCAAAATATGTTTGGCATTTTAATGATCGCTGTCATTTAATAACAAGGGTAAGATGACCCATCAGAAGATGCCAACAATTTCTCCATAACGTGCAGAAGACCTTTTTCCTTCTAATTTTTTATACATGACTTAGTTATTATGCTTGGAGAGCAGGGCATTTTAAAAGAGAAAGTGCCTTATGCAGGGTAAGTCTCCTGGTCTCTCTTCTTATGTATTCAAGTCCTATTTGTCTTGAAATTCTTAGCAATTTTATGTATTTCAGAAAGCTTGCTGTGTTCACAAATGATGCTTTTAGTCAAATATGCAGATTAGATTAACTTAAAAAGGGCTGACAAAAAAGTCACTACCAAAAAAAAATTGGTTGGCCTTTTTTTAGCTGTCAGGCATGGGTTTTACATCAGTTTGACAAGAGGTGAACAATCCACAGAAAAATAGGATATACCTCTTAGACAATTAAAAATATGTTTATAACTTAATTTTTAAAAATTTCTGTCCTGTTAAGCCTCTCTGTGCCCTGTTTCTCTCATGTGGGCCAGGTCTGTGTTTGACTTTCCCTAATGCATGACATGATCTTGTTAAGATCTGTCCCATATAGGCAGCATATCAACAAAAGTGTACATTTGTTCTCTGCAACTTTACACAGATTGCATTAGCTTCCACTTCTAGCTTATTATCGCTTTGAGGCCCTAACTAGTCCTCAGTAGCTTGCTCTGAGGCCTGCTATTCACAGAAGCCATATTCAATGCAGTCCAGGGCAACTGCACACAATTTCCTGCGTAAAATGAAGTCTTTCACAGGCTCTCGAGGAGATTATGTATGCTCTCCTGCCTGGATCAGAAAGCAATGTTTCTTCTTACTGCACATCTCCATTTCCACCAAACACATGTATCACGCTTAACCTTGAGGACCATAAACTAATCTGTCTGGGAGGAGAGCGGCTCCTGAATAGAGGCCTTCTCAGAGCCAGAGGGGAATCCAGTGGTCAGAAAGAATAAATGACATCAGCCAGGGGTTGCAGAGACCTGAGGAGGCAGCACTCAGCTTTACAGTAGCAGAGAGCTGAAGGTTCAGCATTTCCATGGTCACAGACACAAAAACACCAACTAGAATGGGGTGGGCAGATTCTTCCCATCCTGGAGCTTGTGAAACACATCACATCTCTGGAGACCAATAAATTCCAGGACAGCTTTCTAAGGCTGCTGGGGAAGAGGCCAGCCCGTGCTTTTAAGCACAAGAACTCTGAGTTGTGCTGCTCAGGGTCTGTGCGGTAGATTCCCCACTCTCTATAGCCATTTAATTCACATTTAGTGAGTGATTCCCTCACTCAACAGAGAACAGTCTGGCGTTTGATGCACCAGTGGGCTAATCCCTTTAAGGTAGGCGTTGGCACCCACTTAATGACTTCCTACTGTCTAACATAAACCTTGGAAATATCTTTCACTTAGAAGTTTATTGGCAATTCTATCACCACTTCAACTTACACACTGCTGTGCTTTGGATCTGGAATGCCCCTCCCTGGAAGTGCTGCAACCTTTGTGAGGTGAGCCCTAGTGAAGAGAAGGCGGGTCACTGAAGTGCCTTGAAGTGGATGTTGGGATCCTGGCCCTCCCCTGTTGCTCTCTTTGCTTCCCAGCCACCATGAGCAATCACATTCAGGCAGTAATGATAAGAAAAATACTTGATATGTGTTCTTTTCTCCAAATATTTTCAACCCACAGTTGGCTCAGTCTGTGCAGCAGGATCCCAGGGACAGACAGACTGATGAGACAGCACTTCCTTTAGTCCACAGTAGCATAATCAAAAAAATGGCACCAAGGTGGTACCAAATAGCTTCCAGATTCCATGACTCAGATGAATGGTCCTCACATGGGCCTGTGACTCATTTGTGGAGCTTCTACCCCTCCCGACAGAGACTCTAACATGAGCTCACATGGATGTTTTACACAACTCCAGGAGGGGCTGAAGATATAACCAAGCCAACAGTGGTTTATCTGCTGCCAAGAGAGTCTGAATGTCTTTTACACTGGGACACCACAGGCCAGTGGCGATGACCCTATGGCACGTGTGCTGCAGTGGCCTGTTTCTTACCATTGAAAGTCAAAAAGCACATTATGTTTCACTAGTTTTAGGAACAGAAGCATGATCCTCATGGTCTTCCAAGTTTCCTTACATTCTAGTTTTCGTCCATCATGGTTCTGATTGTCTTCCAGCAAAGAGAGAAGAGGAACCATCTGAGATCCATCTACATGCAATAATGATTTGTTCACAGGCAGTTCAAGGGATGGAACATTGATTTTTTTTAACCTCTTTATTGGTACAATTTATATACATCTCACAATCACACATAACATCGGGGAATTTGTACCAATATACGACACAAGTTAATTCTCATTTTTACCCATATCTGCACCCACCCACACCTCCCCACCCCCTATATACATGCTCTTTTATTTTCTTTCAGAATCATATTTATTCCTTCCCCTCATTACATTCCCACACCAAATTTCCTTTGGAAACTTCCCATTCTACAAAAACTGTCATACTTTCTAGAGCTCATTTGCATGTACAGGTGCTCATATCAAAGCAGCTCAGTTTGTGATAGCTCAATCTTGGAAACAACCCAAATGTCCATCAACTGGAGAGTGGATAAAGAAGATGTGTTTTTTTTATAAAATGGAGTATTATTCTGCCATAAAGAATGACAAGATGGATTCATTTGTGTGCAAATGGATACACCTGGAGGACACACTAATAAGTTAAATAAATAGATCACAGATAGGCAAATACTGGATCTTTTCTTTTATACGGAACATTGATTTTAAAGGTTCACAATCAGGATTTGAAATAGCTGTATAACAAAAAAACTGTATAATAGGTGTTAATGCTCTGTGAAAACAAAGAAGCAAGATTTAAATCTGATAGGGAAAGGATACGTCATAAATGGCAAAGACACAGAACAAAGAATGGATTTTTACTGTTAAAATGGTGTCCGCCAGAGGTCATTCATCCATTCCCTCAACACCATCTTCCCAGTCTGAGCTCACAGGAAACACACAAGGATGTCTGCAGATCCCAGTGCTATGGAAGGACAGAGCTGGATGACAGCACAACAGTCCCTTCAGTGCCTCATGAGCACTGAACCTCCCAAGTTCCACCCTTTCCACTCAGCTCAGCACAGAGCTTCTGAGCAATCAGCACCAATGATCATCACTGTGTTCCTCATAGCAAGATCATTTTTGTTTGTGAATCCCCTTTCTAAGATTTTAGCCTAACAGGTTTTCACTGACTAGGCTCAGCTTCTCTTAACTACTTAAAAAATAAAACAGATGTGCATTGTAGGGTATGGTTTTGGAATTTTCTCCTTTGCTGGAGTAGACTCTTCCAAAGTCATTTTATGAAACAAGTATGACACTTTTTAGTCCTAAGAGGGTACTCTTCCTTAGCCAACTCCTTCTGCAAAGAGGACAACACAGAAGCAGCAGATTGAGAAGGAAACAGAATGCAAATCCAATTTGCTCATTCAAGATATTCAACATGTTGGCCATCCTTTCCACAAGCAGTGAGAAGGAGTCCCTTGTTAATGACCAATGCATTTTTAATGAATCAGGTTCTTCCGAGTTTGGGATTCTGTCCTTTATGCATTAGCACAAACATAATCACATGAAGGTCGCAGGGTTCTCTCAGCTCTTTCTGGTATTTCATACCTTCCTTGCCCACTGTTTGCACTTTTCACCAGTGACTGAGGTGATGCAAAGGTTACTTATTATAAGATGGACAGCTGAATGCATTATTATTTCATGTTGGGCAGGTGAACCCAGCTAAGCAGGGCAGAAGTCCCCTTTAAATTAAACTTCATTTTCTTTCTATTTCTCCTAGATTACTAAATGCCAAGGAGGGAGTGGAAGTGTCTCTGTCTGCCACTTTTTATTGCCAGTCAGGATTTCTTTATGATCTCAGACACACGTGTATTTATGTACAGAACACCACACAGACTCTCTGTGGAATTTGAGACTCTAAAGTAATAAGGCTGATCCTATAAGCCATACTTGAAAGTCAAACATTCATTAATTCACATAAAAGGTTGTGTATTTTTTTTGCAAATTATGTTGTCATGTACTGGTAACTTTACCCCCACTGAGGCCTGGAGAACAGTTTCTGATGATATTAATGTAAGTGACTTATCTGGCCGCTACTGGAGAGAAGCCAGACCTCACTGTCTAAGCAAAGGATCTAGGTCTTCAGTGCTTCTATATACTGATCGTTAAGACTGCATATATACTTGAAATATGAGTGGAAAATTTGGAATATTTAGATAAAATGCATACATGCATGCAGGCACACACATACACAAACACACATGTCCCTATAAATTTCTCACTTGGACTTGATCATCTGGAGATATTTTTGTAATATTTACCAAAATTGTTTAATAATTGCTTCCATTTTTCATATAGATTTAGCCTATTGTGCTACGGAGATTTTAAAGACTTTTCTCAAAATTTACTAAATCTCTTTTCTGCCTTCCTCTGACAATTTTTTATCATTTGTTTTCACATCAATCTAATAAAAACAGAGCTGAACTCCTGTGATATCCAGACCAATAAAGGTTTCAATTTCTGTAAATGCTTCTTCTCAGAGAGAGATGAGAAAAGAGAGTCATCAAACACACTTTAGCAAAATTTCATGACATCTGTGGGTAGACAGAGATTTGGGGTAGGGATTATCCTTTAAGTACTGCTATCTCCACAAGAGTATGTTCTTTCAGGGCAAAGACTTTCTAAGGCATCTTTCTATCTCTGAAGGCTAGCTCTGGGCGTTGGGGTGTGTGTGTGTGTGTGTGTTTGTGTGTGTGTGTGTGTGCATGCGCTGGTATTTATGTACATGGAAGTCAATTAGCATTCTTAAAATGATGGAGTCCCCTATCAAAGTCAGGTGGGACAATCTAGACACAGATTTTTTTTTTCATTTTTACTTATCTCCCTACCTACCCCACCACTCTTTACCCCCTATAAACATGTGCTTTCTTTTTCTTTTCAAATCATATTTATTCTTTCCCCTCATCACTTTCCCTTACCACATTCCCTTTGAATATTTCCTATTTCACAAAATCTATCACACATTCTAGAACTCATTTACATCTACAGGTTCTCATACCAGAGAAAAGATAAGGTATTTACATATCTGTGGCCTATTTATTTCATTTATTAGTGTGCCTTCAAGGTGTTAGACACAAATTTTAAACCACGTGAAAATGGTTTGTCTAATTTCTAAGATGCCTTTTCTTAACACATGTAATAATAAGTGCTCACTAGAAAAATAAATTTAATATAAGATGCATAAATACGTAGTATAAGGATTTACAAGGTAGTCTCAAAATGGCCACCTAAAGAGTCAGATGTGGAAGAGTGCAAAAAGGCTTTCAGTGTGCTGGAGATTTCAAGGATTCAGTCAAAGGTCAAAGTTCAGTACTATCCTATGTACCTAACAGGAAGCCAAAGAGTCTGTGATGGAAGGCTAAAGAGTCTATTCTAAAAGCCAGGAGCTGATGCTGATGCTGACACCCAAGGTGAAGATGAAGACTGGAGCTCCTCTGAGGAAAGAGAAGTGAATTTTATTTCTTTTCCCTTTTATTCCATTCAGGTAACAAGATCATTGGTTGGTGCCACTCACACACCAGAGTGGGTCTTCTGCTTTCAGCAAATCTGCTCAGTAAATCCCTTCAGAACTATTCTAATCCAATAGCTGGATGTTTCTTATTCAAGTTGACATGATCACTTAACTATCACAGCTGAGGAAACCTTGCTCATGTCAACACACCTGTCCATGAGATGAATGTATCCTCTGACAAGGTCATGGTTAGAGGTCATCTTCAACAGTTTAAACAGCAAGACAAAATCTTTTCTCCCCACTGATCAGCAAGACTTTGGCACTCCATCAGTGACGTGGGTTACATGGAGTTTATGGTGTTATGGTCCTCATGGAGCCATTTCTGTGCTTCATTCATGCTCTACCTGATCCCAGTACCATATATGGGACTCAATGTGTAATACAATGCAGGTCCTTAGCCTATAGCTGGGAAATTAAACTCTCCTCCCTTGGGGACAACACCACAACCTCACACAGAAGGGGCAAATTCGAGGACAATGACGTTCCCACTGGGGTGTGTTGGATAACTGATCAGTGGTGGGTAGGAAGTCCACAGTGGAAAGGTCAATGAAGCCCAGTCTCTTGAGAAGAGTAGAAGGGAGAGCATGGTGACACATTCAGGCTCCCAGAAGCTTCTAAAAGCAAGGTATAGGGAGCCCACTCCCACCCTGCCCTGGGGAGAGGAGGAGGCTCAAGACTTCGTCTCTCCGGTCGTGTGCTTTCTGGTCCCACTGGACTTTCCTTACAGAATATGAATCCAGAGGTGATTTATTAAGAATTTAGAGATACAACCTCAGAGCATTGGACCCTGACAATGAGATTGCAGCAGTCAATGCCATGAAGAGGGCCAGGCCCATGACTCACTGTCAGAAGCCACTAACTCTTGTTTGCACACAATTTGGGGTTATTAGCTTTTAGGAGGCCTTCTCACAAAGTGCCTCCAGATTTTCATAATTGCACCTAAACTTACCAACTGATTCAAGAAAGTCACTTCTATGGCTCATAAAAATTCTGAAGAAATTTTGTTTCGACAGAAGAATTTAGAGTTTGGATTTTGGATGCTTTGTTTTCTGAGACAAAGTCTTGATAAGTTGTCCAGACTGACCTTGAACCACTGATCTTCCTGCCTCATCCTCTGGAGAAGGTGGGATTACATTCATGTGGTACCACACCCAGTTTTACATAGGGATTTAAATACAATTTTCACTCAACAGGAAAACAAACGTATAAACCATCAGTATATCTATTATATGCCATTATTGACAACCACATAACTACTCTATTCAATAGAAAACAAAGATAAAATATTATTTTGATTTCTATCACCTATCATTATCTGTGTGGATAATTGAGAAAAAGGGTATGCAATCTTCCAAAGGAAAAAAATACAAAATATGCTAAATGTCATCGGAGAGTCAGGTGGAGAATACTCAGGATTGAAGCCAAAGCATTTACACTAAGTCTCATTCCAAGACTTTTTTCTACTTTTTTGTTTTAAGATAGTTTTTCTAAGTCACTAACTTGCCCAGGTTGGCCTTGGTCTCAGAATCCCAGAATTCTAGGACTACAGCCATATATCATCACCTGGCTGCCAAATGCCTTTATAGTTATCGTTCTTTTCTAAAGACAACTTAGGTTTTTTCCCCCAATTGGGGAAATCATCACTAAGCTTGATGACAAGGGGACATGACATAGATACTTCAAGGCAGTGAGACTGGCTTATTTGAAATTCTCTCAAATTCCCTAGCCGTAGCTGAACAGGCAAAAATTTCCAAGAATTGACTCTAAATTTAAAGCCTTTGAGTGTTTGGTTCTCAGTTAAGAAGAGGAAGAGAATGAATTTAGGGATGGGGAGATGAGGCCGAGGGGAAGGAAGCAGCCAGTTTTCCTCGCTGAGCACCAGGGCCATGGTGCCCTGCTGGGAGCATCAGAGAATGCAGTGACTGTGCAACATCTAGCCTCCTGCCCGCTGTCAGGAACATTCTCCTTTCTCTTCCACCATCTGCAAGGCTCTCTTTGCAGTCCTACAGAGCTACTGGGCTTCCCCATCAAAGATCTCACTGTGAAAT
Organism: Thryonomys swinderianus; assembly: GCA_004025085.1. Taxonomy (NCBI): domain Eukaryota; kingdom Metazoa; phylum Chordata; class Mammalia; order Rodentia; family Thryonomyidae; genus Thryonomys; species Thryonomys swinderianus. The sequence continues at coordinate 10,919 of PVIC010027683.1, forward strand.
ATTCAACTCTTTTTAGGGCACTGAGGGTATTAGCTGTACAGCTTCACATGGATCCCTGGAAACGTAAACTCCTAAACGACATAGGGGATGAACAGAGTTAGCCACAATGGAGCCCAAAACTCTTGGCTCAGCTGAAGTTACCATGGTAACTATGATGCTATGCTCTGTTCATACACTCTGTTCCTTCAAGACCCCAGGTGCCTGCCAGAAGTCTGAACCCTGCACAGCCTCTCAGGAGTGAGCAAGGCTACTAATCTGACGTGCAGAATATGACTTAACCATGAGGTATGACAGAATAAATCATTATTTCAATTGACAATGATGGCCTCTGGGCGCAGTCGCTTCACTATGCCTATGTAATAGGAATAGTACAAGAGCCCAGTGCCTGCCAACTCAGAAAACTTCCAGTCTCCGCCCACACTGGCTGCATTTGTGACTGCTAAGGGCTGGTGATCAGACTGTCACAGACCAATGACTTTCCCAGACTTTGAGATTTCCCAGGGCGGCCAATTGAAGGCCACCATTATGAAGTGAACAGAAAGAAAAGGCTCAGTATTTAATTGTGGCAAATAAAATTAGTTTTTAAAACTACCATGTATTATCATAGTCACATGGCAAAGGCATTTTTCTAATGTCCTTCCCCCACTGCAAAGGGTGTGTTTTCCATTTAAAAGACAATCTCTTAAGTGGATGAGATTTAGCCTAATGAAAGGCTCAAGCCATTATTTTTTTCTTCACTTTCCTTTCAACCAATGACTATTTTGTTGTAGATGGACGGGGCTGTCACAGAGCATTTGTGACTCTCTCGTCAACATGGCTAGATTTGAGGAATCGTGGCGTCTCACTGCTTTCATCCCTCTAGGCACAGGGACTGTCTGACCAAACACTCCTATAATGGTCCTTCTTTTGAATGAACAATTCTTTTATCCCTCAATCCTCTTTTTTAGAGACAACAACATAATTTCTTTTCTCTACATAAATTTCTAAGGGCCAGGTCATACACTAATTACTTTGTATGTGGTCTTTTTTCCACCGTTATAATGATGTTATTATTTGTGATTTTTATACCCATTTATACAGAAAAGGAAACTTTATAGAGGTTAAGTCACTGCCTGTCATATGCAATGAGAAAGTGACAAGGAAACAACTGTATTCCAGGCTTTCTGTTTCATGGAAGGTCCATGTCTTTATTCACAAGGCCACTCAACTGCTCAACTATTTTATAATACCTACTGAATATTATTTATCAGACATGAGCCTCAGTATTTTGTACCTATGCTCCTTGGTGAGGTTATACCCAGATAAACTCACTGTAATTTGCTAATACTGGGATTTGAAATTCATGTATTCCACCTAATTGGAGCATCTTAGCCCGCCCAAATGGTGCACTACAGAGGGTCTGTTTCTTCTCCTACTGATGCCATGGCTGACTGGCAGTGCAACTTGCTGTCACTCTCTGGAAGCTCAAGAGAATATCATGTTACCTATCACTGGCCTGGGAAAAGATCAACCTCGGAAGCAAAGAGAATGTGCATGATGTGTTTACCACTGGAAAGTTGAAAAACCCTAAACCAAACTGACTGAAGTCAGGGCCCAGCTGATAACAATTTTTCATTGGCTCCTCACGGAAGATCCAAACATCCTGTGCATGTGGGATCTTTACTCCCATTTTACAGATGCAAATCCCATTTAAGATTTAGACAGGTTAAATAACTCCCTTATGGTGGCACAGTTAGTGAGGAGCTGAACCCTGGTCTCTGACTCCAAAGCCACAGGGCACCATACATGAACTGCAAGTAATATGAGGAGACAAGCCAGAACAAATAACCAACAGCACGATAGAAACTGCTTCTCAATCACACTTAAAGGATCCGAGAGCTCTAGGTTCCCATTCTGGGAAAGTGAATAAGAGAGGAAATGACAGAAAAGGGGGTGAAGCTGAAGGGTAGGGTCCAGTTTTCCTGTGGGTTACTTTTTTTTTTTTTTTTGCTTTTTGCGACAGGGTCTCGCGTTGTAGTTCAGGCTGGCCCTGAGCTCACTATGTAGCCCAGGCAAGCCGTGGCAAACTCAGCAATCCTCCTGTCTCTGCCTCCTGAGTGCTGGGATGACAGGCGTGAGCCACCACATCCGGCATTGTGGTATGCGGTGTTGATTGCTGGTGGGCATGTCTCCACGCCCAGCATTATATGTGGTTACCGGGGATCAAACTCAGGACCTTGCGCTTGCGAGCCAGGCGCCGGAACCACTGAGCTAACCCTCCAGCCCTGGGTTACTATTTTTTGCAGAGAGATCCAGTCAGATTCCCAAGAAACAAGGACCCTTCATGTTTAAAAACATGCTAGTACTGAGCTAAAAGGGAGTTGTTTGTAGCCTTCTTTGAGGGATCTGTTAGTCGAGGTGTGATCCCCTGGCCAGAAGCTTGGCACCACTGAAACCTTTTGAGAAAAGCAGAAACCCAGGTCCCAGACACCTGGGTCTTAGACTTTCTGAGGGCCAGTCTGCATGCTGACAACACCTTAAGGGATTTGTACCCACGGAAAAGCATGAGAAGCACTGGGTTTTTTTTTTTTTTTATCACTTTGCTACACTCCTTCCCTTCTGTTCTCCATCTTTCTCTGCTGTGACTTCCTTCCTTTCTCCCTGCCTCCTTTCTCTTTTCCTTCTCTCCTCTCTTGCTTCCTTCCCTTCTAGGACTAGCATTTAAAGCATAGATGTGCCTAAGCCCCCTTTTTTCTTTTCAATCAGACATTCACAGTAGACTCTTGAGTCCCACCCCATGAGAGTCAGAAGAGGTGTGAGGACGCAGAGAAAGAAAATGATCCCGAGCAACACACTTGACGACGCTAATAACCCCGGGCCACTTCTAGCCCAGTGGCAGGGGGAGGTCCACTGAAGAGGTTCACAGCAGGAAGGGCTGGCCCCATATTCTTAAAGGGAAGCATATTTATCCCTTGTAAAACACAACAAAAGTGATGCCACATTCACCCCAATATCATTGCTCTGTGATTTATGGCAATTTCCCCAACTATTTTTTCCTTCTATATCCATATCTTTAGTTTTCCATTTGTGAGGATCCATGAAGATAAGAGTTCAGCCTATCCATTTCAGTTATTTGTGCTCACAACGCCACATTCTCCACAAAAGGAGCCAGCGAGCCACTTTAAAAGGGGAAAATACAAATTTTAAATTCCTTAAAGCAGAAATAAAGCTGCGTTTCTGCACAGATGCTCCAAAAAGGTAGCATTTGCAATCATTCTTCTGTGGGACTCAAGATGGGTGAAAGGAGGAAATAGCCCCAGAGGAATTACGTGACGTGAAATTATAGCATCACACCTACTTAGCAGCCCCTTACAGTAACGGAGCTTCTGTAACAGCATGACAACACAAGATTGTTCAGTTTGGGGAGGGAGGGCACAACACAGGATGAATAAATCTCCAGGAGCGACAAAGCCTTCTTCAGCAAGAGGTGAGCAAAACTTTGCAGCCCTAATAAGATGAAAGACATCTTAAATGTTAAGACTCAAATTAAGCCCCCATCAGTAATGGCTGGTTAGATTTTTTCCCTGCCTGAGAAAAAAATAGCCAAACAGCTAGCCCAATTCATGTATTCCTGACCAGTTTTCTCTCACTTACTCTATTTATTTTTTAGCATTACTGTAATTGAAAAAGTACCTATTGCTAAGAGATGCTATTAACTTGAGTGCATTCATAGAGTGTTATACCACTAATAGACTTAGGTCATACTCTTTTATCCTTTTAGCAAAGCATTATTTTGTTGTCCTCTTGTTCTGAAGATTTTTGTTCCACTTAAAGTCAAATAGAACAAAAGCTCCACAGAATTTGTTCAGATTATTTTTATCATTATTTTGACATTAAATGATAATATCAAATACATAGCCATTTTCTTTCAATATATTAACTTGTTTTGGGGGGGTCTGTGTCACAGGATATGTTTATAAATATGCCTACAAAACATAACTCGAACCCTGATTGCAACTTATATGTTCTAATCCCAAACATTTTTGAAAACTACTATTTGCACTTATATTTGTACTTACATTTTAGAACCTAAGCACTGGAATTAAAAGAAGAAACAAAACAAACCCATAAATACAATGATGAGAAGGTAAAAATAGTAGAAGTGTCTACTAATTTAAAAATATATAGCATATTTCATCAAGCCTAAGATGCTATTGATGTAAAAGTCATGAATATTTTATGCCCCAGCTGGAAAGGAAAGTTGCCAGTGAAACCATTGCAAAAGTCATTGATAGTAAGACATATGATATTTTTAAATCCCCAAATTTCACCTTTAAGATGTCCCATTGAAATGTGTTTGTGTGGGCAGATCTGCATATCTATATGGATTAAAATTGATACACTATATTAGCACTCATTATTCATTAGTCTATAGGGATCAATAAATTATGGCATGGAGAACAGTCCATGGAATAAACTGAAAATTTTATATACAGTCTCTTAATAGTCTCAAGACCTGTTCAAGAAGGGAATGGTGTATATGCATCAATAAATTATGGCATGGAGAACAGGGTATGGAATAAACTGAAAATTTTATATACAAGTCTCTTAATATTCTCAAGAATTGTTCAGAAACAGAAGGGCACTGCACAACACAAGATGAAATTTACAGGAGCTACAAAGCCTCCTTCCAGAAGGGGCTATTAGAAAATTGCATCCCTAATAAAATTATGTAGGTCTAAAATATGGAAATTCAAATTTGGTAGGATACAGTTTATGATTGGAATATAGTAGACACCTTACTTAAGGTGAAATAAGTAGCAACTGAAGAAAGAAACTAACAATCGTAGGTATCAGAGTCAGGAAACACGATAAAAACTTCTATACTTGTGATCTCATTCAATCTTCAAACCAACCCAATGACATCAAACATAAAGTTCAGAAAATATATGTAAGGCACCCATCCACAGTTTGTTTAATTACTTTTTTAAAAAAAGAACAGAACAGATAAAGAGGAAGAGGAGGAGGAAGAAGAAGAGGAAGAGCTAAGAATTCAAGTCTTAGTCTGTCAAGACTGGGTTCTCTTTCAACTCAAATTGCATTATGGGAAAAGCTATGGATTATGCACAAATCCCCGGATGTGTGAATCAAGGAGAATGTATAAATGTCTGCGTGCTTCAGCTAGTGATCACTGTGGAGCTGACAAGTTTGGTTTATAGACTCCTTGAAAGGAAGTGAATGCATACCACCGAGATGGGGAAGCACTAAGCATTAGAAACGGGCAATGTTTATATCTGTAAATTCCAATAATAATGCAGGGATAAAGCTGCAATTGGTGAAAGAAGAGCATTCACTCAGGATGGGTGATGATGTGGTCATTTTGTGACTAATGCTCTTGGCTTGTCCTGACCCATTTCAGGTCAGAGTGGCCCTGACAGCTGCTGATATATGAAGTGGTTTGTATTCAGCAGAGCAGTGCCAGCTCCCTGCCGTGGTCATCTGTCCAAAACTTGGAGGCCAAAAATTCTTTTTCCTTTTTTTCCATTCCCCCCTTTCCCCCCACGCTTTTTTCCCATTTTGAGGGGTCTTGGTTACGTGGGAGATATTACTGATGCTATACAATGGTAATTTGTGTGTGTACGTATATATGTGTATATATATATATATATATATATATATATATATATATATATATATATATATATATATATATATATATATTCAGTACTGGGAGTTGAAATAAGGGCCTTCACACTGAGCTATATCCTCAGCCCTTCTTTATTTTTTATTTTTGAGACTAGCCTTTACCAGCTTGCTAAAGTGCCCGAGCTGACTTGAATGTATAATCCTCCTGACTCAGCCTCTCAGACTGCTGGGATTACAACTGTGTGTCACCACGCCTGGCTTCATCATAAATTTTTTGTGGAAGACAATTTGGTAACAAATGGCTTCTCCTGGAAATTTGGCTGGAGGTTGAACAGCCAGTATATTGCCCTTTGTCCTGTGTGACAGTCCTATCTCTCAAGGGTGGGAAGAAGAGAGCGTCATTCTAAGTCTAGACTTAGTTCTGATCAATCATGCCAAGCTGCGGTAGTGGGATCCTTAGATACTGTGACCAGATATTTTTAAATGGTTCACTTATCAAGAAAAAGAATGTGGAACACGCACCCATGTCTGGAGTTTTGGAAAATCAGATACTCAAAGATTTAGAAAAGTCATCCATACATTCCTGTAACCAAACCTCACAGAAGGAAGAGAACATGTATCTTTAAAAATAATATTGTAACAGCCCATTGTGGAGTCAGAATGACTGATGTCTTCATCTTTAACTGTGTGGCTTTAGGTAAGTTACTTAACCTCTCTAATCTTAAAGCTTTTCAATTATAAAATAGTGGTCGAACTCGTACCACCTTTCCTTTGTGAAATTTAAATAGATTACTGAATGAAAAAGCCCACTATATGAGGGGTTAGAGGGTGCAAGGTGGACAGGAGAAAAGAAAGAAACAAGAATCAAGATGCTTCATGTACAGATAGAAATTTTCAATGTTAAATGTGATTATGATGTATATGTCCCAACAAACTCAATTAAAAAGAAAAAAGCCCAGTACTATACCTGACATGTAGGAAAGGTTCAACAAGTTTTGGCTGTTATCAAGTATTTGAGAGTCGTTACAAATGACATGGATATAATTATTTTATCAAAAATGATTTTGGTGGAGAATTGGAAATATCACTGGAGTCATAAAGAATGCCCTCTAAGAAGAGGACATGTTCAAGGAGACTTTAAAGTCAAGGGCTTCATTGGGTAACTAAGGTTTGTGGGAAAAATTTTGGAAGAATGACTTCTAAGTCTAGATTGCTACATCTGAAAACACTGCAGACTCATTGATTTTTCAACAGGGTATATCGCACAGGTCCAAAAATGTTTAGCATCTCCCTCCCAGAGGCCCCAGGTCCAGTAGAGTTTGAGTGCTTGTCACCACAGTCTCCTTAATGGCAAGTTGCAGAATCAGCTCAGGTGCCAAAATATCTGTCTTCTATATGTGATGGAGTATTATTCACCCACAAAGAAGAATGAAATAATGTGTTCTGCAGGAAAATGAATCAAACTGAACATCACCATGTTAAGCAAAATAAGCTAGATTTGGGAAGTGCATCATGGCATGCTTTCTGTTATCTGTGCATTTTAAGGGGGGGGAAGGTGACATGAAAGTAAAAAGGAGACTGTGAGAGAAAAGGAAAGGGCTGGAAAAATGGAGGGAAAGAGAAAGGTAAAAACGGGAGGATCTCGATCAAAGTGGGTTTATATATGTGTGAAAATGTCATCGTGAAATCTATTATTCTGTCTAGTGAACGTTTTGACACAAAAAATGCTCCAGTTCCTCCTCACTTTAACACGTCTCTTTCTCTTCATCTTTCTAACCACACATGCTCAAGAGCAAATCTCTGAGTTAGCTCCTGGTTCCTCTGCTTCTGCCCAGGGGTGGCCAGCTAGCACATCCCGAACCCTCTGTCCCAGCGTTCCTGGCGACGTTCTCTGAGTACTAGGGTGGCCTTTTAGGGCACTTGAGAAGGCTGCAGGCCCTGCCTCTGCTCTGCCCTAGCTGCCTTCCTGTTACCAACTGATGAACAGTGGTCCCCAAAGCCAGAGAACATCTTGCTAGAGCCCCGGACCTGAGGGTGAGGGGTCCCTCCATGCAGCTCATCACCCCCTCCACTGCTCACCAGATGTGTGTCCTCAAGCAAGCGGCTTAATCTGTCCCAGCTCAGTGTTGTCATCTGTAAAATTGAAGTAAGAATGGCACTGCCCACAGGTGGCAAGGATTAGGGCCACTCAGTATATATAAGTAAATTACACAATCACAGTTTCTGGCACATAGTAAGCATTCAATAAATGTGAGTTTTCTTAAACTTTGTCCTTGAGATGCAGATCACCTCTGATGACAACTGCCGAACGCTGCCCCTGGCTCTGGCCGGAGGCTGACTGAGCAGCAGCCTCAAGCACTGTGAATGCTTCAGGGCAGGACTGAGCCCACAGCCCTGAGTCCCAGAGAACACAGAGCTGGGGAGGGAGCAGACCCGACAGCACCTTTCCGCATGGTACTGGGGAGGGGGCACAGCCAGCAGGGTCTGCTCGTGGCCCAGACACTAGGACAACAGAACCCAGGACAGAAAAGCACAGTCATGAGTGAGCTGTAGTGGGAAAAGGATGAATGGTTCTATATTTTCAGTGTGGAAGGCAGAATTTTCAGGACAACGTCCTGTTGGTTGGGACTGTAAATGGTTCTGTTGTTAGTTGGGACTCTGTATATAGGATGGGGGGATAAGCATCAATTCAAAAGAACTCAGGTCCAAAGTGGAGCAAAAGCATAGAGGTATATACAGGTGGACTCTGAAAATAGGATCAAATAAATAAATAAGGAGCATGTAAACAGCAGTGACCCGCAAGATGGTAGCAGTTCTCAGAGGTACATAGTTGGCAAAGGATTGCTCAGAGCTCGGCCTAGAGTCTATTAGTATGCAGTATGGTTGTTTTTTTTTTTTTTTAAAGAAAGAAAACATGGTGAATGCTTTAATTTTTAAAACTATTACAGTGAAAAATATAGTACCACTAATCCCCCCAAAAAAAAACACTGCCCCTCACTTTGAACACGCTTATCCCATCATTCTGGCCACTTTCTGAAGTAGTTCTGAAGTCCTCTTTCATGAGTGCCTCGACTTGTGCCATCCTGGCTCTCTCCATGTCCTGAATCCATTCCAAACATCTACTTTTCAGGGTCATCTTGACTTTAGAGAAGATCCAAAACTCACGCAGTACCCAGTCTGGTATATAAAGTGGCTGAGGACACACTGTATTTTGCTTTTCCAAGCCTGTCTTTCTGCTGGATGGCACTGAGAAGTGGCATCTGCCGAACTTGTTTAATCATACCTCACACAGACACCCATGAAAGAGGACTTACAGAACTGCTTCAGAGTGGCAAGAACCATGGGATGAACACGTTCAAAGCCAGGGAAAGTATTCAACTTTTTTTTAATTGAACACCTCCTACATATTTTGATCAGCCCTGTAACTTCTCGCAGCTCTCAGTGATGTGTGCTGGCTCCCTGGCAGACCTCTGGTCTTTCTCCTACAGGGAGACCATCACTGAGCACCTGAGTCCTGAGGTCCGGGTCTCCTGTCAAGTGTGAGCACTTAGAAGTTTTTCATTCATTCGTGTGTTCACCTCTTGGAGATATGAAGTTCTTTCTAGGTGGGTGATATTTTGTGAGGAGCTATAGATGCATAAAAATAATATTATGATGTCACAATTCTCATTATTTCATTCATTTATTACCAGCAAATATGTATTAAGTGAAACACAGACATGGTGGCTGAGCCTCTAGAGGTCACAGCCTGAAAGGGAAGCTACACATGAAACTAATGGTTCAACAAAGGATTATTTCACGAGGTGGCTGAACAAGCTGTAAGAAACAAGAGGAAAGGGATGGTGGGGCAACACTAGGCTGTCCCTCTCCATCTCCATCACTTGCCCTTTCTTTGGAAATAGTTAACCCTACTGTTCTAAAAAATTCCTCTGAAGCATGTCTTTCACATCGAAAATAAAACAAAGCAAACCAAACAAAGCCTGATCTAAAACCCTATTGGCTTGGACAACTGCTTAAAGTGCTAGACCTTCTTTCCCCTTCATGTCTATTGACAGCTATACTAGTCATCATGCTACAGGAGGAGAAGCTAATTCAGCAACTCTGCCCTGGTCAAATTACCCTGGGATTTTCTGTGCCTATTTCTGCAGGGCTGAGCACTCCACTCCTTATTCCTCTCTCCTCGTTCTATTATAATGCCATCCTAATGACTTTGTGCCACAGTGCCCACTGGGCCACCCCAACTTCCTTAGGTAACAATGGATAAAGATCAGCTTGAGAAATTCCAGGTCTGTGTTATTTATGAAGCTGCAATTCTCCTGTAAATAACCCAGTTGTTAAAATGATATGTATCTATGTAATTGAGTCTTCTGTATACAAATAAATAAGACTTTATTGCAATGTCAGAAGTTAACAGACCAGTCAATAAAATCAATAACTCACTTTTTCTTGCTTATATATCTAACTTTTCTCCACCTTTCCTATGTCCTCTGTTGATGCTGGTTACATATTACCACTCAGAAGAAAATACAGCTCTTGTGCTACTGTTTATTAAGTACTGGAGCGGGAGATGGCAAACTGAGGGAAAAAGAACACCTCTAAACCTCCTGCCCAAGTGGTGTTTCACAGTTCACTTATGTTAATTTTTAAAAAGAACTAAAGAGGTGAGCTAAATATTTGGTTTCATAAGCCAGAGTGCAGGTGTTTACATGGGCATGTCCTATGGGGGGCATGGAACTTGGGTGACTGCTGTGGCTTGATAGGCACCTGCAGGTCCAAACAGACCTTCTGGGTGAAAATTGCACCATTTTGGTACCACAGCTAAGACTGCACCAGCATTTTCCCTTTAAATTCTGAACTCTGAGCAATTGGCAATTCAGCTGGAAGAGTGTGTCCTGGCCAAACCTTGGCATATGCTATCTCTGATGGAGGGAAGTGGTTCAGCTGGACTTGGTAGGTTATTTTTAAAAGCAATTTGCTTAATTGATTGGCTCTTGTTGAGCTCATGGAAAGAGCTTAAAGGAACTTTTAAAAATATTTTATCCACTTATTAAAAAAGCCAATTAAACAAACTGGCAAAAATCCAAATTATCCTGCACCAAAGGTGGTTAAGATAACCAAAGAAAAGAAAAGGAAAAATGAATAGATCGGGACATTCTTCAATCTTCATGATGATTCTATTGCTGTGCAAATAGCTCTGTAAATCACTACCTCCTTGCGGAGACTGGCTGGTCTTCTGTGTACTAGACAGATACTGGAATTATTTTCCTCATTATTGTCTATCAAAGCAGACCTAGAGTCCTGGGATAAGATGTCCCTGGCATTTGCAGGACTTTGCAGTATCAACTGGAGCACTGGCACTTAATCAATCAGGTGGGGAATGCTGGAGTTCTATTGTTTTTATGTGGCGAGAACATGACAATGTCTGTCCTCAGCTTGGGGCACGGCAACCTAATTCACATACTGTGCCATAATGAGGGGTCATATTCACTACCATGGGTCATGAATAGCAGTGTCAACCTAAAATTCACTCCAGGAGCTGCAGGAGAAGGTGTGCTGTACCAGCTCCTGGCCCCATCAGTGCTAAGAAAATGTGACATCCATTCCTCTGGAGAATATGTTGATTGGTACCAATTCAAGTTCCAGAGACCATCATTTTTCTTCTCTCTATTTTTGCTGGAATAAAAGGTTCAGCTGTGGACATAGTAAGTATGAAGTCACTAGGAGACTCCCAAAGAGAGGCTGATACACCATATGCTCATGGAAGAGGAGGTGCATGGGGACAGAGATGGGGTAACCATCAACACACAGGCGGCAATGACAGCCACAGGGCAGATGGACTCCTGGACAGCATGGCTTAGGACGGCAATGTCTTGAGAACGCAGGTCTGGGGAGCAGCATCAGGTTCCAGGCACCCGAGAAAGGAGGGCCTCAGGAGTTAAACTGAGGAGAAACACTAATGAGATTTAGTGAGAATACCAAGTTCATGACCATCCAGAGGCCATGGGCGGGAAGAGTCAGGAGGATAGGATAGATGGTCATCTTAGTTGCTTTAGAGGGATAAAACAAGGGAGGAGAAAGATGCCCACAAGATTTCCTAATGTGTTAACACTTACTAGGTGCTTAGAGTACTGTTTAGATGGAGATTTTCAAATGAACAGTTTCATTGGAATAATAGAGATGGTGACTACATTTCAGTAAGTATTTGAATATATAATAACTGCAGAAATACATACTATGCATTTAAACAGGTTGTATAGTTTAGGTCAGTGGGTTTCAAGTGGTAGGTAGGTAGCAGATTATTAGAGGAATATGAAATAAGTTTGCAAGTAGTAACCAGTATTACAAAACAAAAACAGAATAACAAATAGCAGAATTAAGTAAAATGGTAGCATAGGTCTATAGTCCTAGCACCGTATGAGGCAGAGGCAAGAGGATCAAGTTTAAGCCCAGCTGGGCACCTTAGCAACTTAGTGAAATCCTGTCTCAAAGTAGAAAATAAAGGGCTGAATATGTAGCTCTATACGAAAGCCTTAGGCTCAGTCCCCAGGACTGCAAAAACAGACAGAGAGACAGACAGACAGACAGACAGACAGACAGACAGACACACACACACACACACACACACACACACATAGGAAAATGTAAAAAAAAGGAGGAAATAGAGTGCTTAGCACACATTAAAGGTAAATATAATGTTAAGAAATTTTAATGTCAGTTATGTATCATACTTATGAGCATACTGAGTTCCAATGTGAAATGAGTTTTGTACTGTAAATCAATGCCAGAAAGTTAGGAATCCTCTGAGTTGCTAAGCAGAAAAAGACAGGATGGAGTGAAGTTTTCTGTTGTTTTTAAGGAATTGAACCTCAAGCACAAGGAAATGGTTAAGGGGCAAATACTGGAATATTAGTGTGAAAGCTGGTATTTCTCACAGAATAAGGTCCTCAAGGGAGATGGACTCGACTCATATGGGGAAGTAGATTTGAATCAGAGGAAGGACACATTACCCTTGTGACAAAAAATGAAGAGAATGAACGTGTGAGGCAGGTGGAGAAGGACCTAATGACTTCAGTTTTCTAAAGGAAAAATGACAAGAGATAGACGGTCTCTCCACTTTCTAAAGGAAAGAGACACCGGTTTGTCAGCCCAAGGGGGTAA
>PVIC010027684.1:0-23697 GCA_004025085.1 Thryonomys swinderianus
CCAGCTCCTCTAACGTGGTTCACACGCGTGTCTCCCAAGGGCTGATGGGTTACAGGCTGGGTGCACACACCGCGGCGTCACAGAGAGGTGAGGAGCCTTCCGAGCTGGACCTCCGGGATGTCTTAGGACCTTGGAGCGGGGCCCTTGCAGGGGACTGTGGGTCGCTGGTCTCCTCCTGCCTCTCCCTGCTCCCAGCAGCTGTGGGGGGAAGGGCTCCATCCAGAGTCTGCCCCACCCAGATTCACTGCCTCACCATGGGTACCACAGTTGTGTCTACGGACCATGGACTGAATCCCCTGAAAGTCCAAGTCAGTATGAACCCTTCTTCCTTATATGTTCGCCATCTGATAACATGCTTCATTACAGTAACAGTAATCAGAGTGAAATAAAGCATGATTTTTAATATATGCTGAGAAAAATTGAATGTCCAAATTAATGCTAGTGCATAAATCTAGACTGCTATTTGATTGCCAGAGTCTGCCAGCAGTCGGACAGCACCTGAGTTGGGGGGGGGCGGTGAGGATGAAGAAAACACAAGACAGAGAAAGATTTGATCGGGAGGACCTCTCAGTCAGTACTGAGCTTGCACCGTGTTTATTGATCAGGCTATATTTATACTGATTTGCAAGGGCAACATGATGTCAATAAAGGTTACTATTATCTTAAACATTTGTCATTGGGTTGGTATAAACAAAAACAGGTAGTCAAGAAATCAGTACATTTTTTAGGAAAGAGAACAGAAAAAAATGGTAACTATAAACATGATGATCATAAGTCTGGAATCAATTTCTCAAAATGTCAAACTACAGTTCTCTTAAATCTTTTCCGTAATTCTAACTTCCTTGTACTATTTTCTATTAATGCTTAGCTTTCAATAGAATAAGACCAGAAGAATGAGTACATCCATCATATAGTTAATTAATTCTGCTAACTCTATTGAACTCTATCCTAACCTACATAGAAACTGGAAGGAAAACAGCATGTTGCTAACTTGAGAAACAATGGTCAGTGGGCCCAGTACAGGAATAGGGGAATTTTCCTGGGGCCAGAGCATGTTTTCTGGTGATAACCCAGGGCAGCTCCTTGTTAGGACAGGTCCTCTGGTCTATTCGGGGCAGCACCATAAAGTGCAGACCCCCAACTTGGGAGCTTTCCCCAAAACCCCCAGGCATGCCTGGTCTAACTACTCCATGCTGAGCTGCTTCCTACATTTGATAGATTAAATTATGTCAACTGAAAATAGATGAAACCCTGGAAGTGTACCTGAAATAATGGAATTAGTATAAGAGAATAGATGGAAAAATCATTCAGGACACTAGATTTGGCAAAGGCATTTTTGCACAAGACCCCAAAAGCCCAGTAACAAAAGCTTAATGAGACAAATAGGCAAATACATGTAAAGACAGTTGTAGCTCTCAGGTTTCCCATTATAAGTCTCTAAAAATGCACTGATTATTGTTTGAATGTTCTACTGCATTATAGTCTTCAACAGACTTTCTGATCCTCGACAATGGTGAGCTGCTCATTCACCTGTAGCTAGTTCTGTGGTAGCCATGTTATGAAAGGTGGAGATAAAGTAGACGATCAAAATAAGATTTCACAAACTGGGCCGGAGGGTTTGCTCAGTGGTTCCAGTGCCTGCCTCGCAAGCGCAAGGTCCTGAGTTCGATCCCCGGTAACCACATACAATGTTGGGCATGGAGACTCACACCCACCAGCAATCAATACCGCATACCACAGTGCGGGTCGTGGTGGTTCACGCCTGTCATCCCAGCACTCAGGAGGCAGAGACAGGAGGATTGCTGAGTTCGAAGCTTGCCTAGGCTACATAGTGAACTCAGAGCCAGCCTGAACTACAAAGCGAGACCCTGTCTCAAAAAAAAAAAAAAAAGATTTCACAAACCACGCAGCTTCTTCCCATACAAAGAGAATACATTTTGGATGAAAAATGGTAAAGGAGAGGGAGCATAAGAAACCTAGGTTCTTCATGAGTTTGTACTTTTCCACGCCCTGAGTGATGAAGCAAAATCTTGTGACCTGCAGCTACACAAAGCACTCTGGACAGGAGTGGAAGAACTTCCATGAGCTCTGGTTCAGCATTTCCATTTTGAAGAAAATGAAGGAATCTATGTCTTTGTCCATCTTCAGAGAGGGCATTCTTCTGCCCCCTAGTGGTCCTCAAAACTCATTACCATTTCCCAGGGATCTACTACCCACAATCCTCATTTCCTGTTCATCTCTCATGACACATGAACTGGGAAGATCTATGATTTTTGCCTGAACTCTGTCTCTCCTTGCTAGCAAGCCTGTTCTTTTATTACAAATGTCTTTCAGAATTGCCACAACCTGGATTCCACCAAGCAGTCATCTGTAAAGAAATGTGTTTACAACCTGTGATTCTTCCATACAATCAAAGGCTAGCAATAAAAGGAAATGACATGGGTCTGGAGATTTAGCTCAGTGATTTTGGTGCCTGCCTAGCAAGCTCAAGGTTCTCAGTTCCATCCTGGTAACTACATACAACAATACTGGGTGTGGTGACACATGCTCACCAGCAATCAGTACCACACACCACAGTGCCAGGCATGGTGGCTCACGCCTGTAATCCCAGCACTAGGGAGGCAGAGGGAGGAGGATTGCTTAGAGTTCAAGGTTAATTTGGGCTACATAGTGAGCTCAGGGCCAGCCTGAACTACAAAGCGAGACCCTGTCTCAAAAAAAAAAAAAAAAAAGAAAAGAAAAGAAAATGACATGTCCAGTGGTTGTTGAAAGTCTGCATGTAACCTATGTGTATAAGTCAGTCTGAATAGAGTACATATGGTGTGATATCAACCATATAACATCCCAACAAAGGGAAATTGTAGGATAAAGACCAGAGAATAAATTTGGCAGCAGCAAGAGATCTATGCATAGATTAAAGATGGGGAATTTTAAGGTACTGCAAAGATTTTGTGTGATATTGTACTGGTGATTATACAATGTTATGCATTCATCAAAATCAATAAACTGTTCAACTGAAAGGTCTCATGTTAATGTAAACATTAGTTAAAAATGTTATATCAGGGCTGGAGATTTAGCTCAGTGGTTCTGGCACCTGCCTCACAAGCACAAGGTCCTGAGTTTGATCCTGGCAGCCACATACAATGCTGGGCATGGTGACTCACACCCACCAGCCATCATTACCACATACCACAGTGCCAGGTGTGGTGGCTCACGCCTGTAATCCCAGCACTCTGGAGGCAGAGGCAGGAGGATTGCTGAGTTCGAGGTTTGCCTGGACTACATAGTGAGCTCAGGGCCAGCCAGAACTACAAAGTGAGACCCTGTCTCAAAAAAAATGCTATATCAGTATCACAATTGGCTATCTTCATTAATTGGACAAAGTAGCCAGTAATCATTAACTGTATAAAGTATGGCACAATCATGCAAGATGTCAATTGGATAGGAAGCCTGGTAGAAGGAAAAGGGGGTATAGAGTCTGTAGTATCAGTTTTCTACACTACTCAATCCTTTTTATAATAATAATGTCTATTTATTTAAATAAAATTAAATCTGCAGTTACTGTACAACCCAGTAAATACATTGGTGAGCATTTGGTCCAGAGAACCAAAAATGTATGTGTGCCCTAAATTGCTATGCGCACGTTGGGTGCAGCCTCATTTGTAACATTGATGCACTGGACACAGTGTTCTGATTCTGCTATTCCTTGTGCACCACCTTCCCTTCCTTCTGGTGCTTCTTGTAGTGAAGAAGTCATCAAAGATGGAGATTGTGTGCTTGTAGGAAGTGATAATTCTCAGCACTTGTTTTCTCTAGGGGCACCTTCTGTGTGTCTCAGGAGCTTGTGACTAGTTTGTGGTATTGTTCTCCAGCCTGATGTACTGAAGCTATTTATAGACCACATTTTTGACAAAGTTTTGTTATGTGCCTTTGGAACTGTGCTTGATCTTTCGTCAATACTTTTAGTTTGTCCATTTGTTTTGAGACAGGGTCTTGCTTTGTAGTTCAGGCTGGTCTTGAGCTCACTATGTAGCCAAAGCAAACCTTGAACTTAGCAATCCTCCTGCCTCTGGGATGACAGGCACCACACTCAGCACTGTGGTGTGTAGTGTTTATTGCTGGGATTACAGGTGTAAGTCACCACACTCACCATTGTGATATGTGGTTACCAGGGATCAAACTCAGGACCTTGTTCTTGCAAAGCAGTCACCAGAACCATGGAGGTAAATCCCTGGTCCAGTACTTTTTAAATTTTTTAAATCACCAACATAAAACTTATCTGAGTACTCCAGCCCAGTGCCCTAATGATGATGACATTTGCCTCTTACTTGATGAGCATGGGATCAACTGCAACCTTTTGGGAGGTCAGGGCATTTGTGTGCACAAAAGTTTCTGTTTCAGTACTGCATACTGTAAACTCCAACCATTTCAGTCCTCCTCCACCACAAGTTCCTTGTCCTTACTTCAAAGATAAATTAGCCTCCTCCTCTATGCACTATAAGTTGAATCCTGCTCTCAGGAAGCAATCTGGAGGTCATTGCAGGTCATGTCTCTTTTGTTTCATGTCTACTAGAAATTACCACCATTTTCTCCAGTGTCCAACAGTGTGAAAATTTTCTTTGTTGGTAGGTTTTTTTTTTATCACATTTTCAATTTCCCAGATTGATATCGGGTTGTTTAACATTTTTATGTCCTCTTCATTCAGCTTTGGAAGTTCATATGTGTCTGGGAATCTATTTCTTCTAGATTTTCCGTCTTTTTGGAGTACAAATTTTCCAAATACGTGTTTATTATCCTGTGTACTTCTTCTGGATCTGTGCTGATTTCCCTGTTTTCATTCCTAATAGCATGGGTTTGAGCCTTTTCCTTCCTTTGTTTGATAAGGTTGGCTAAGGGTCTGTCGATTTTATTTATCCTTTCAAAGAGTCAACTCTTTGATTCATTAATTCTTTGTATTATTTGCTTTGTCTCTATTGCATTAATTTCTGCTCTGATCCTTATAATTTCCTCCCTAGTACAAGCTTTGGGTTTGTCTTGCTCCTCTTTTTCTAATTGTTTGAGGTTCATCATTAGATTGTTTATTTCAGTTTGCTCTATTTTCCAAGTGTAGGCATTCACTGCTATGAATTTCCCTCGTAGAATTGCTTTCATTGTGTCCCATAAATTCTGGTATGTTGTACTGGGGTTGTCGTTTAGTTGTAGAAACTGTTTAATTTCTTCTTTAATTTCTTTTGTGGCCCATTGATTGCTCAACAGAGTGTTGTTCAATTTCCATGTGTTTGTGAAGATCTTGGAATTTCTTTTGCTATTCAGCTCCAGTTTCAAGGCACTATAATCTGATAGTATGCAGGGGATAATATCAGTTCTTTTGCATTTACTTAAGCCTGTTCTATGGACTAGAATGTGATCTATTTTGGAGAATGATCCATGAGCAGCTGAGAAGAAGATATATTCTCGCTTTGTAGGGTGAAATACTCTGCAGGCATCTATTAAGTCCATTTGCTCAAAAGTTTGATTTAGCTCAAGTATTTTCTTATTGATTCTTTGTCCAGTTGATCTGTCAATTTGTTAGAGTGGAGTATGAAGTCCCCTACTACTATTGTATTAATGGTTATCTGGTTTTTCATGTCCAGTAATGTTTGTTTTATATAGTTGAGTGCATTAGAGTTTGGTGCATAAATATTTATGATTGTTATTTCGTTCTCTTGGGTAGTTCCCTGTACGAGAATATAGTGACATTCTTTATCTCTCTTAATCTCTTAGGGCTTGAAATCTATTTTATCTGCAAACAAGATAGCTACATCTGCTTTTTTGCAGTTTCCTGTGGTGTGGAGGATTGTTTTCCAACCCTTAATTTTCAGTCTATGGGTTTCCTTCTGAATTAGGTGTGTTTCCTGTATGCATCAGAGTGTAGGATCTTGCTTCTTGATCCAATCTGCTAGTCTGTGTCTTTTAAATGGCCCATTGAGTCCATTGACATTAATGGTTATGACTGATATGGACATACTCAGAGCTGCCATTTTCCCCTGTTGTTGGTTCTTTTCTTCCTTGCTTTTCCCCTTTTCCATTTACTTTCTTGTTTGCTGCAGTGAGTTCACTTTGCTGGGTCCTGTGGGTATGAAATTTTCTGTGTTTTTTTCCAAGATGTTCTTTAGAATATTTTGAAGTGCAGGTTTCATATTTGTGAAGTTTTTCAGGTGTTCTTTATCATGGAAGTATCCTATTTCCCCGTCTATTCTGAAAGATAGTTTTGCAGGACAGAACAGTCAAGGTTGGAGGTTGTTTTCTTGTAATGCTTGGAATACTTCCCTCCAGCCTCTCCTTGCATCGAGTGTTTGTGTTGAAAAGTCTGCTGTGATCCTAATGGGCTTCCCTTTGTAGGTGATTTTCTTCCTTTCTCTCACTGCTTTCAGTATTTAATTCTTTTGATGTACATCTGGAACCTTTGTATGTCAAGGTGTAGATATTTTTATGTTATAGACTTTTGGAGACCTATAGGCCTCATTTGTCTGTATGTCCAATTCTTTTCCTGTGATGTTTTCTGCCATTATGTCTGACAACAGTTTTCTTTTTTTATGTCTTTTGCACTGTCTCCTGCTTCCTCAGTGATTCCAGTCTTATATTCTTTTTCTTTGAGTCATCTAGAAGCTGTTGGATTGATTTCTCATGGTCCCTTGCCCTTTTTCATAGATTATGTCTTTCCTGTTCATTGGCTGCTATGCTGTCCTCTAGGTCTGAGATTTGGTTCTCTGCTTTATTCATCCTACTTCGCAAACTTTTGTTGTCCTTCATCATTCCCTGGAGCTCTGTTTGGTGCTGTTCAAAAGGTTCCATTGTTTCTGCTATCTTGGATCTATCATCTCGCTGATCTCTTCTTTAATGATGACCTTCACTGTGGACAGTATCTCTGTTTTGACCTCAGAGATGAGTTCTGATTTCCATTTTACTAGATCTGCTTTAGTTACCACCTCAAAAAGACCTGGTGTTTCAGCTTCAGTTTGTTCTAATTCCCTTTTTTCTGAATTTCCCTGTGGTGGTGATCTTTGTGTCTGGTTTTTTGAATATTTTCTCATTTCTACTCTTTTGTTGTTACTAATGTTATTTAATTTTTTGCTTGATGCCAGGGCAATGTTTGTTGCAAGTTTCTTTCTTTCTGTTATCTGGGGCACTTTGGAAGTGGCACCTTGAAACTGTAGTGACCCTTGAGAGTTCTCAGTTCTGACACATCATGGGAGGTATTTGAACAGAACAATCACATCATCTTTGTTACCATAGTACAATCCGTACCAATATCAGTATTGAATATCATAAGTGAAATGAAAAGTTTTGATAATTTCTATCCTGAAGACTTTGAACTCATGAGTTACCTCTATGTCCATATGCCAAAATTTAGAATTAATCAGCAATGTGTATACAACGTGCAGGTCATAAATGTACCCCCAGAACCCTTTGGGGATAAATTGTCCCTGGGGAATCAGTGAGGTAGGGAGACAGAAGAAGAATGAAATAGGGTTAGCAGATTTATAAAGATCACATAGATCTCGAGAACCTCATGTATGCCAGTGGGTAACAGAGGCTAAAAGGACATCTATGAAACAGTGACAACTATATGCTGTAAGACCAATGGAGACTTTGCACACCTTCTTATAATGATACAGAAGAAATAGGGCATCCTAAAAGTCTTTTACTTCTGGGTATTGGTTCTGACAGGAAGGTAGGAGAGGATGTGGGGACTAGAGGTGAATAGAGGGATCTAGGAGTAGATGGCAAAGCAGAAGCTAGATTCCCTTTTCTATACAGATGTAAGCAAGAGTGAGAGCAAAAGCCCAGAAAGTTGGGCAGATTTAGTGCCAGCAAAGTAGGAAAAAAAGAAAAAAAAAGTTATTTCAAAATGAAGGGATAAAAAGAATAACAGCAGTATCAAAATCAGCAATGATAATATACCAAGCTAAATGCATTAGTTAAAAAGAAATATCCCTCAACTTTTATCTTGCCTGGTCTGTCTCCGCATAGCTCAGGGTGGAGAGGGGGCCGCCCTGGGTGTTGCAAATGGCACCAGTTCCGGTTGGCGGGCCTGGGTCCTTACTGGGCCTCTCCAGGGTGGAGTGGGGTCCGCTGCAAGGTCGCAGATGGTGCCGGGCCCAGTCAGCAGGCCTGGGTCGTCAGCAGGCCGTGCCAGGGCAGAGTCCAGATTTTACTTTTTATCCATAGATTCTTTTATAAAGTTCACATATTTCTGAGTTTTAACAAATAATTTTGATCTTACAATGCTGCATGGATTTTCAGATTGCACATAAATTCTTTCCAGTTGAGTAATATAACATTTTTGTTTTTCTCCTTTTACAATATGAATTCAAAAAATACTTCCCATGCACCCTTCTTTTTACTCTTATAATTTTTTTTAAATTTCTTACTTTTTTTTTTTTTGAGACAGGGTCTCACTATGTAGTTCAGGCTGGCCCTGAGCTCACTATGGTGCCCAGGCAAGCCGCCGCGAACTCAGCAATCCTCCTGTCTCTGCCTCCCGAGTGCTGGGATGACAGGCGTGAGCCACCACGTCCGGCATTGTGGTATGCGGTGTTGATTGTTGGTGGGCGTGTCTCCACGCCCAGCATTATATGTGGTTACCAGGGATCAAACTCATGTCCTTGCGCTTGCAAAGCCGGCGCCAGAACCACTGAGCTAACCCTCCAGCCCTAAAATTTCTTACTTTTTTATGCTCTCATCTTGTTTCCTTTAGGTACATTTCCCTTATGTCTAAAAGATGTGCTGAATATTCCACACTTTCAAACAATTGCATATTACTACTAAATTATGCAGTATGTGTTGATTTAAGGTTACATTGTGTGTATTTTTTTTTTTTTGAGACAGGGTCTCCCTTTGTAGTTCAGGCTGGCCCTGAGCTCACTATGTAGCCCAGGCAAGCCATGCACTCAGCAATCCTCCTGCCTCTACCTCCCGAGTGCTGGGATTATAGGCGTGAGACACCACCCCTGGCACTGTGGTATGTGATATTGATGGCTGGTGGGCATGACCTACCATGCCCAGCATTGTATGTGGTTACCGGGATTGAACTCACGACCTTGCGCTTGTGAGGCAGGCCCTGGAACCACTGAGCTAAGTCTCTGGGCCACATTGTGTGTATTTTGATTTTGGCTATTTCTCAGTCTCCTGTACTGTGTAGTTCTTCCTCTCTATGTGTAGTTTCCTATACTTTTATCTGTTTTCTAACCCATTCCTTTTCAATAATTTTCTTTTCAAAACATTTCAGTCTAACATTGCATATTCCAGCTTCTCTGACCTTTCCAGAGAACAGGTTTTGTTCTCAGGGCTATTATTCACTATTTTTTCTAATTTTCATTGCATTGGTTCCTTCTTTTATGTCTAAAATCTTTTCCCTTGTTTGAATGTTTTATTTTTCTTTATAGAGCTTGTTAAAGTGGAGGGTTACATTACTGATTTGAATCTTTCCATTCTTTCTAATATAAGCATGTAAGGAGATAATTTTGTCCTTAATTATGACCTTGATGTACTCCTTCAAATCTTATATTGCATATTTATTGCCATTGTGCTAAATACAACTCTTTCCTTTTCCTTGAACAATTAATTTCTTCTGAAATCTGGATTGTTAAAATGGTATCATACGTTTAAAATATTTGTCTATGTGTACGTATCTTTTGTTATATTTGTTTCCTTAGTTCCATTATGGTTGGAGGACAAATCGTCTTAGTTCATTTCATGGTGCTACAGACCAGCTCATTTGTAATGAACACCAATAAATGGCCTCGCAGTTCTGGAGGCCAGGAGATCCACAACCAAGGCCCCAGCATCTGGCCATGGTCTTCTGGCTGCCTCATTCCATGGCAGAAGGGCAAGAACTGGGCAAGAGAGTGCAAGTGACCACACGCACAGCCTCCAGTCCTTCCGTAATGGGCATCAGTCCATTCGTGAGGATGAATTGCTGCCGACCTAAGCATTTCCCCTCAGACCCCACCTCCCAGCGCTGCTGCCCTGGAGATGAAGTTTACAGTGCACACTCCCTGCCTCTCACGTTGTGAGAGACGTTTATGGCTCGCCACGCTGACTGATCCATGTACCCTTGAAAACCATGTGGATCCTCGTGTGGGCTCACAGTGACCTTCCTCCGGATCCTTCTGCACTTGTAGGTGTTTTGTTCACTGCCCTGCACTCAGAAATGAGTGGTAAAGTCTGAAAACAGTGCCAGAAATTTGATTATTTCTCTTTTCTGCCTATTAGCTCTTGTTTCATGCATTTTGAGGCTGTACTTTTAGGTGCACACACTTGGGTTTATTACAATTCTAGTGGATTGATTCATTTATCTTTAATTTATATCCACTTTGTGAAGTGTCGATTGACATTTACTGGCACAGGGAGGGGTCATAGTGGGGAAGGTAATGGGAAGAAATGAGAATTGAGAGAAATTATGTACATGTACCAGCTCTTCCCTAGTTATGGAATTATGTGCTGCAAACATGTACTGATAAAAGTAGAATTAGATAAAAAAGTTTCTTTTTTAATGAAAGTGTTTTCAGCATTCTTTATACATCCTTAATATGACACTTTCATTGGATTAATGGTGCACAAATATTTTCTACCCAGTAGAACCTTGATTTTTCATGGTGTCTTTTATTATGCAAGTGTTTTTCGAGTGTCTAAATTATTTTTTCTTTAATGACTCATGTTCTTGGTGTCATTTTTACAACCTTTTTATGTAATTCTATAACCTAAAGATTGAATTTCATATTCTTTTTTAAAAGTCATTTATTTTCTCTGTTACATCATACACAGGTGTGTGCATTAAATGGTAGAATTTCAATTTATTTTATATAATATGTATTTTTGTTGAGGTCCATTTTAGTATATGGTTATTCACTTGTTCCAATAACACATTAAAATAGTAATATATTTCAGTTAAACTTAGTTCCTTGAAAAGTTGAATTGGCCATCTATTTGTGAGTTTTTTTCTGGATTTTATTATGTGCTACAGATTTATGTGTCTAACCCTTAGTCAAGACCACATCATGTTGTTGAATAAAGCTGTGCAGTAAACCTTAAATACAGGGAGCATGGTTTCTTCACTGTTTACCTATTTATTTTATATGGCCCTGTTCTTGTTGCTTTGGCCTTTGATATACATGTTAGATGAGTTTACTATATGTGTAACAAATTTGGCTGGGATTTTAACTGTCATTGCTTTTGGTACAAATCATTTTGGTGAGAGCTGATTATGTCATCGTATTGTGACAGTTCATGGACACAGGATGAGTCTCCATCTACTTTGGTCTTTTTTTTCTTTGACATTTTGCAGATTTCAAATGGAGATATTGTGTAAGTTTGTTGGGAATTTATGTGAGTAGTCTATTTACTGATGCGACTGAAAATGGTATTTAAATAATTTTAGTTTTTAAAGTTTTCAACTATTATATGGAAATATGATTTATGTTTAAGTACTGTCAAAATGAGCTCTTTCTCAGTTCACTCATTAATCCTGAGAGATTTATTAAATATTTAACATAGATAACTATGTCTTATTCTATCCTATTCTGTATATTATAACATTTATATATCTACGAGTTTTATTTGCTATTGTTTCCTTGGGAAATTGTTGAAGAATATCTGTAGTTATCCTTCTTTGTTCTCTTGGTTTCTATATAAATGTGCTAATAAGCTTAAAAATTAATTAAGGCTACTTCCTCCCATTATATTATTTTGCAGAGATTGTATAAAAATTTCTAATAATTCCTTCAAAGCTGGGGTTTATACAATCAGCAAAACCGTCTACATCTAGAGATTTTTTTCAGAAAGTTTTTAAAATACCAGTAATTTATTTGATCATTTTACTACTGTTCAGGTATCATGAACTGGCTGAGGGACTTAAACCACATGTGTTTATTTTCTTATAGTACTGGAGGATAAAGATTGCAATGGAGTTGCCCACAGGGAAGCATTCTGAGACCATACTTCTTGGATTGCAGGTTATCATAGACATCATGTATCATCACATAAGTTATCTTTATTCATGCACAGACTCTTGATACATATCTTTATTGTTCATCTTTCCTATAGTCAAAAAGATCTTGCAGAACTTGGATCTTTCTGCCCATGTACAATATGTTGGTCATTGAAACAAGTTTGGCAATGGAAAGACATTATTTGCAAGGCTGTCAAAAGTATGCCAACGGAGACCAAGAGTGAAATCTTCCACCCTAGAGCTGCTGCTAGGACAGTGACTTAAGGCTTGGGGAAATGCAATAGGACACAAAGGAATGAATTGTCTGCATGGGTACGATCACTCTGCATAGTTCCACAGTGGCCATATGTTCAAAAAATGATAGCTTATTATGATCAGATTGCCCAAGTTTGGGATCTTTGACATCAAAAGCTCACCCAACGGACTCTGCCCAAACTCAAATAGGGTGTGGATGGTGTCTGCAAGAGGAGGCTCCTACTTCCAGAAAAGTAACCTAGGGAAAAGAAAGTAACTATAAGAAACTATAAGTAACTATAAGAACTATAAGAAACTATAAATAACCATAAGGAAGAAAGAAAGAAAGAAAGAATGAAAGAAAGAAAGAAAGAAAGAATGAAAGATTTATATCACAACGACATATGTGCACCCATGTTCATAGCAGCTCAGTTTATGATAGCTCAGCCTTGGAAACAACCCAAATACCCATCAACTGGAAGCTGAATAAAGATATTTAAAAACAAAATGGAGTATTACTCTGCCATAAAAAATAATTTTGAGTCATTTATACTCAAATACGCGTACCTTAAAGACATACTAATAAGTGAAATAAAAAGGTCACAGATGTGTAAGCATCATATATTTTCTCCGGTATGAGAAACTGAAAATGTGAATGAGTTCAAGAATGTTTGATAGATATTGTGAAATAGAAAACATTCAAAGGGAAATGGGTTTAGGGCTAAGTAACAAGGGGAAAGAAAAAATGTGATGGTAAAAAAAGGAAACAAAGCTTATGTATATTGAGGTGGAGGGTTGTAGGGCGGGCAGGGGAAGGGGAAAAATGAGAATTCATTTATGTCATATACTGGTACAGAATCTCAATGTTGAGAGTGATCATGATGTGTGCATATATAATGTACCATTAAAGATTCAAATTAAAAGAAATTCATAAAAAGAAAGAAAAAGAAAGAAAAAAGAAAGAAAAGAAAAAACATAACATAAAAGTGAAGAGATACCATATATCATAAAAGAGATACATTTTTTTTGAGACAAGGTCTCGCTTTGTAGTTTGGGCTCACTAGGTAGCTCAGGCAAGCCTGGAACTCAGCAATCCTCCTGCCTCTGCCTCCCGAGTGCTGGAATTACAGGCGTGAGCCACCATGCCCAGCACTGTGGGGTGTGGTACTGATTGCTGGTGATGGTGAGTCACTACACCCAATATCATAACCCAATATCATTATGTATGTGGTTACTGGGATCGAAACAGGGACCTTGCACTTGCTAGGCAGGCAGTGGAACCACTGAGCTAAATCTCTGGCCCCAAAAGAGATACATTTTATATTATAAAAATGTGGATCAGAGAAACTAGAAGTCAGAAATATGAGTTATGTAGTTTTTTAATAAAATTAAGTATTACTCTGCCATAAAGAATGATGAGATTGAATTATTTATTTTCAAATGGATGTACCTTCAGGACATACTCATAAGTGAAATAAATAGTTCACAGATGTGTAAATATCATATATTTTCTCTGGTATGAGAAACTCAAGTTATAAATGTATTCTAGAATGCATGCCTGATTTTGTGAAATAGTAAATATTTAAATGGTAATGGGGTTTATGGGTAAATAATGAAGAAAGAAAACAGTTGATGGAAAAAAAGGAAATAATGCTTGGGGAGGTGGGTTGAGGAGGGGAGGGGAAAATGAGAATTAAATTGTGTCATATACTGGCAGAAATTCTCAATGTGGAGTGTAATTGTGATGTGTATATATAATGTACCAATAAAATGTACAAAAAAAAGAAAGAAAGAAATACGGGCTGTACAGGATAGGAAAAAGAAAAGGAACCTCAAATGATAGACTCGACTACAATTCATAGAGATAGGACGTGAGCAAATCTGTCAAAATAAACATAAGTCAGAGAGAAATAACAAAGGATAAAGTAGAAAAGAACAAAAGATTAAATAAAAATATGTGGAGAATTTAATGCAAGGAAGGTTTGAATATTGGAAAGATTAATGATATTCACATTCTTATGGTAGACTTAACAAGATCAGTGAAAGGGGTCCCAAATTACCAAAACCACCGTGAAAAGCTGTGTAGTATATGACTGCAGGTTTGATATTGTGGAGGAGGTAAAATAGTAGATATAATAAAAGATCTCTCACTGATGGTGGCTTATGAAGTGTCAAGAGAAGAAAGTATGACAAGGTAAAGGGAGGTGAATTTTTAAGAATAGAGGATCTATTCTGCATAATACTGTAATATGATTCCTTCACAAATTCACATTTGTGAAAGCATGTTTAAATTGACAGTGGAATTAGTGGACATATTTGAAGCCTTGAAAATGAATGTGTAAATGAGAACGCTATTAAAATCACTAAGTGTCGGGCTGCCCTGGAATTTCAAGTCGTGGCAAGAGAGTGTGCAACACTCTGTAGCACTTGGAAAGCCGTGCTCCTGGGAGACACAAAGCAGGCACACTGCAGGATGATTCTTGGGAATTCAGTGGGTCCTGCAGAAGGCTTCTCCGATGTGGAGTTTGGGTAAGAGATTCGGGACGGGGAGGTGGTCCTGGAGCATGGCTTGTTGGTCTCCTACATGGCCAACATCTATAGCCCAATGTATGGATGCCCCTCTTATTTGGAAAGCCCTGAGCTTCATCCTACCCAAGCCTAGAACAATCGTACATATCTGTGGGGTTTCGAGGCATGACATAAACCACACATAATAACAGAGTTTCAGGGGATAAGGAAAATACCATCAATGAATGCACACTTGAATCACAAGATATATGAATGTTCAGGAACACTAAAACAATCAGGGAAGGTATGGTTTTAACACAGAAAAAAGACACTTCAGATTATCTCATTCTTTCATAGTAAGAATATGATATGTAGGATATGTTACATACAATCTCAAATCAATTATTCAAAGCTAAGAATTTGTTTTGTGTCTCAGGAGGGACTTGGACTTTAACTTTTCAAAAAGTCTGGAATTCTTCACTTTTTTTTTTTTGCTTTTGAGACAGGGTCTTGCTTTGCAGTTCAGGCTGGCCCTGAGCTCACTATGGTGCCCAGGCAAACCGCCGTGAACTCAGCAATCCTCCTGTCTCTGCCTCCCGAGTGTTGGGATTACAGGCGTGAGCCACCACATCCGGCATTGTGGTATGCAGTGTTGATTGTTGGTGGGCGTGTCTCGACGCCCAGCATTCTATGTGGTTACCAGGGATCGAACTCAGGACCTTGCGCTTGCGAGGCAGGCGCCGGAACCACTGAGCTAACCCTCCGGCCCTGGAATTCTTCACATTTTGAAAAGGGTTATTTTGTTTACAGTCATGTGGGTGATAGTTACATTGTGTTATCAGGAATCATGAAGTTGGTATTACTGTCATTATTTAGAGGTTAAATGCAGTTGGAAGAGACATTTTAGGTGTCAAAATCACAGGAAGTGAATTATCATTAATCCTGACTGATCAATAAGCAGGTTAACCTAGCAGTTTAAGAAACCATATTTCTGGATGGGTGTGTGGGTCATAGAAGGGTGACCTTCAGTATTATATATGGTCTCTTGTCCCTTCAGCTCCGGTATGATTCCCCAGTTCTGCTTCTGGGTCACTCTGAGCCGGGCATTTTTCTGGTTCTAAGACCTTCCATGCTGTCTATGTTTTGCTGCAGGCCTATTATGGACAAAAGCATGAAGCAATTAGCTCTTTGCTCTTATAGTTGTAGTGTAGCAACAACATGATAAGGAAGTATGTGTTACTGCCTTTGCTTCTTGAATTAACCAATGTCTCCAAGAGTTCTACCTAACCTGTTTTCCAGCAGGCTTATTGTTTCTGTTTTAATGTTTGAGTCTTGTATCCATTGTGAATTTAGTTTTGTACATGGTGAAAGAGATAGGTCTAGCTTTAGCTTTTGGCAGGTTAAAGCCCAGTTTTTCCAGCACTATTTGTGTAAACAACAAGAAAACATGAGGATGCCCTGGGGAGACCCGAGACTGGGGAAGGGAACCCTGCGTGTGGGTCGGGGGGGAAGCTGAGCCCTGTGCGGGGAGCACATGACGGCATCAGTCAGGGAAGTTTTGAAAGTCCTGCCTCTGTCACCGCGCGGGCTGAGGCAGCACCTCATACCAGAGATGCCAGTGAGCTGAGGGTGACAGCAGGCGGCAGGAGAAAGGGGACAATCTGGTCTGAGCTAATGATTACCAGAAGCAGCCTATGAGCCAGGACCAGCTTCCACAGCCGTCGCTATTTTATGGAAGGTAAGGAACGCACTAGAGATAGATAGCAAGTAAAAAGGGAATCGTACATAGTAATGGTAGATATGTTTGCATCAAAGAGCCATATGTAGTGTATCCACATCCACGTGCAAATGTATTTGTAAAACTATGCACACAAAACACATCCATTTGTCATGCATTATATATAAATGAATTAGATATTCACACTGACTCTACATTAGTGTAATCTCCATGGACACATTATACACTTCCTCGTTGTATGGATATAAAGTCCACACTGACATCTCGTAGAGAGTGTACAACTTCCTGACTCTACACGAGCATTGGAAGGTGATAATCATACTCTGCACTGTGAAAAGTTGGATCCCATCAGAGCAGCAGGGCTCGCCCAGCCCCCACTGCTGCTCACTCTTCCCACTCAACATCGATGCTGTAGAAGGAAAGGGTGGGGAGCTCTGCCTCTGGCCCGTGAGAGACCTCATAAGAGAGTGTGGCCATCCTGAAGTCGGCACCAAAACCCTGGGTTAATCAGCCCAGGCCCAAAGGTCAGCGCTCGAGACCCTGGGCAGCGATGCCACCCGGCCCTCCCATCTACGTCCATAGCTGCCGCCATATGGAACTCCTGCACATTGCTAGAAGCCAACAGAGGCAGTGAGAACCAGGATTTGAGCTGTGCTGGGAACAAGGGTGCCAACCGCAGGGAGACTAGAGAGGAGCAGCAGAATCCCACTCTCCCTGTATAGCTGGAGACTGGGCAAAGCTTAGTGTGAGGTCCACCGACTCCATGATCCACTTAGGCAGATCTTTGCGAGGGCTTCTCCTGAGTCCCCGGCTTTGGGGTGAGTTACAGGTGTTATAAGGAAGCCCCAACCTAAAAATAGTCCTCGGGCCAGCCCAATCTCCCTCACTTGTCAGCCTTGCACCTTCAAAAAGGTTTTTCCAGTTAGACTTTTGGTTTGAGGGAAACAGAGTCAGGTTCATAGGGAATGGGGACCCTGGCCATAGAAGAATCTAGATAACAACTCCCAAGGGAAAAGAAGGCAGCTAAGAACCTTGTTGTGCTCCTTCTGTAAACCTGGGGAGACCCCGGGCATGTTGGCAGATGTGACCTCCACTGAATGAAGCCCATGGGCTGAAAGAGAGGTGAGTTCTCTTTTGAGTTTCTTCTGGTGAAGGGAGCAGAGAAGGCTGTGGTGGGTCAGGGCTCACTTTAAAGGTCTAGGAGAAGCGAGGAGGCCCCTCCCCAGAGACAGGATCCCCAAGCATTGCAGATTTACCTGTGTTGTTGGCCACGGACTCTAACGAAGAACTTTCAAGAGGAAGCCTCTGTCTTTGGAAGACCCAGATTGTAGGAATGCCTTGTTCTGAGGTTTGGACTTCAGGGGACAGGAGTGCATAGGACCAAGGTGAGATCTGAGGGAAGAGTAAGGAAACTGCACCCCAGAGAGAAGATTCCAGAACATAAACTTCTGTTACCTGTCCTGCGCCACTTGGTGCAGTCTTTGCTGCAGAGCACACTTTCACCTCATTGGGGACTTTCAGGAAAATGGAGCCTTCTTCTGAGGACTGGAGTTTAGATCTTTGGAGTAGACAAGGCCTGGAGTGACTGGGCAAGAACTGAAGAAGCTGCATCAGAGAGAGAGACAGACAGACAGACAGACAGACAGAGACAGAGAGATAGAAACAGAGACACAGAGACAGAGAGAGACAAAGACATGGACAACAAACTAGAAATCCCTATTGTCAACCTTGCACCTTGCAGAAGAATTCTCAGGTGAGCAACCCCTTCTGAGGGGGCTTGGAGAGTCAGACTTGTGTTCTTATGCTGCTGCTCAGGCAGAAGCAACCTATAGGACAGGCTCAGGTAGGTCGAGGTGAGGGGCTGTGGGGGACCCAGGAAAACCCTCCCCAGGTAGAGGAACCACGATGATCCAGATCTGACTCTGCGTCCCAGCTGCACCACACTGGGGTGGATTTGTGAGGACGTGCCCTTCCCCCTTGTCAGCCACAGGGGTCCTGGGAGTCACAGCCTTGTCCTCAGGTCTGTACTTCTGTGGGGAGATGAGACGGGTCCTGGGTTCAGTGAGGTCAGGGACAGACAGTGGAGTGAAGAAATGCTACACCAAGTGGAGAGTTTCCAAAAGATCCGTATCTGCCCCTTCTGATAGTCCTCAACTGTGCAGTGGAGAATTCTCAGGTGAGCACCCTCTTTTCCCTCAGGCATCCCTGGAATTCTGAGCCTGGTCCTAGGCCTTTGCTTCAGATGGAAGCAGGAGTGAGCACTTGCACTCAGCTACATCAAGTTGAGATTTTCGGAATAAGTTTTGTGGCCCTGAACCAGGTCCCAGTTCCCCAGACAATCTGTGCCTGCCTGTGTTGTCATCTGTGTACCTGGAAAACACTTGCCAGGGCATCCCACTTCCACTGCCCATGCCAATGATGTCCTTTCTACCTTAGAGGTCTTGGAGTGTCTGGGGTGGACACAGGATGCAGGTCCTGGCTCTGGGAGAGAGCAAAGGTGAGGGCTGAGGGAGGACAGGGACCCCAAGACAACAATACAGTTCAGTGCCTCCTACCTCCCTCTTGAAGTCCTTGCAAAGCAGATGCATGATATTCAGTGACTTCAGCATGTAGGCTCAGAGGGAGGTGACAGCTAGGTCTGAGACCTGACTTCCAGGTGAGGGCAGCAGAGAACCTGTTGCCATTCCAAGTGGGCTCCGAAGTGCGGCTTCCTCAGCTCTGCTCCAGAGAGAGGCTCTCTGAACAAACCGGATCCATCTGTTATCACCATGGAGCAGAAGGGAGCAGTCGTGTCACAATGCATCCAATTCCCACTTTGGCCTCAGGAAACCTGGAAGTTAGAGCCTCGATGTGACAGGGAGCACACAGGTAAACAGGGATGGGGATTCAGACTGCCGGGAACCAAGATCATGACCCAGAGGGAAGAATGAGGGCCCACCCCACTCCTGTAGAAGAGCCCATAAAGAACCTCTCTGCTCTGATTATCAGGCCTGGCAAGCCCTGAGCATGCTGCCTGGACGTGTGCCTCCCAACTTCTGTGGGTGGAAACGTGAGAGCGGTAAGAGAGGGTCACAGAGAAGGGTCCCTTACACTCCAGAAGAGAGAGGACCCCACAGAGGCCTGCCCCTATCCTGACTTCAGAATAGCCCCCCGTAGGGTGATCAGCCAGGGGATCCTGACTAACTCTTCAACAGGGTCTGAGGGACATTGGGGTCTTTGAGGGAGGAGCAAGGATACGGTGTAAAGGAAGACTTAGCCCCTGGCGCAGGCAAGATGAGAAGTGAGGCAGGACTGCAGGGCCCGGACACGTGACAGACAGGACCCAGCCTGCCTAGTCTTTCAGTCTGAGTCCTGCGTTCCCATCTGGAATCGGAGGGAGGAAGACTCAGTCCAGTGAGGGTGGGGCTACTTCCAGGATCAAGGGGAGGTCTCAGAGGAACACGGAGGGTACACTGTAGCCTACATCAGAGTGTCACCTCCACTCAGATATCAACCCCTGCGGGATGCAGCGCACCTGTGCCCATGGGTCCTGGGATCAGGGAGCAGTAGGGCTTGTTCTGAGCAGTATGGCTTCTGGTCAGCAGATCCAAGACGCGGGAAGCCTGTCCCTGCCGGCAGGCTGGCGTGGCCTCAGGCAGGACTGTGTACAAGTGTCACCCTGCCTGTCCTTCCACCTCTGCTGTCCTAGGGAGATGCTGGCCTTGATTTGCCAGACGCACCTGCTGGTCAGCAGTGAGGAAATGTGAACACCTAGGCCTGCACTGGACAAGGGAGGAGGACATCCGGATCCCACTCCCAAGGAAGCTCCGTGCAGAGGTGTTCAGATGAGCTGCATCACTGTGTTGCTGGTCTCAGGGAGGTGGGCCTTGCTGTGAGGATCTTCCCCAGCCACGGGAGGAGACGCGTCCTGCCAGCGAAGGGAGCAGGCGGGATCTGCCAGAATCAAGGAGAGGAACTTGGCTGAGCAGTGGAGGTTGTTTTTATTGGTATTATTACATGTTTGTTTTTATTGTTATTATTTGTTGTTTTAATTGTTATTATTACGTGTTTGTTATTACATGTTGTTATTATTACATGTTTGTAAATATATAATGATTACATTCATCATGGGGAGTTCGTACATTTGGACATGGCACATGTTCATTCTTTTATTCTACACTATTTTTCTATGCTGTTTTCTATACTATTTCTAGTATATAATCACAACATTACTCATAGGGACTGGGTACATGTAAAAATTCACACTTCTTAAAAATCTGACATTCCCCTCTTACTTTTCCAGTACACTAAATATATATTTCACTATTTACTATTACACATCTTTTACTTTGCTCTTTTGGCAGAATCTATTATAATTTCACCTTTTTCACTTCTAATTGTTCAGATTTGGATCATTCCTTTCCATGTCTTGCTAAGATTGGCTAAGTGTTTGTCAGTTTTGTTTACTGGGTCAGAAAACCAACTCTTCAATTCACTGAGTCCTTGTACTACTTTAGTCTTGATTTCACTAATTCCGGTTTTGAATTTTACAGTCTCCTTCCTTCTACTAGCTTTGCTGTTAGATTATTCTCATTTTTCTGGGTCTTTGAGGTGCACCATTAAGTTATTTATTTGGCTTGTTTTTCTGATGTGGGTATTCATTGCTATAAACTTCTCTCTTAAGATTGCTTTCACTGTGTCCCATAGTTTTTAGCCCCTTTACTTCTCACAGGCTTTGTCTGAGACACAAGCTATCCTTGCTCACAGAGATAGAACAAAAATGGAACCGGGGACCGGAGATTTAGCTCAGTGCTTCCACCACCGGCCTAGCAAGCACAAGGTCCCTGGTTTGATCCTGGTAACCACATACAATGATATGATATTGGGCGTGGTGACTCACGCCCACCAGCAATCAGCACCACACTCCACAGTGACAGGAGTGGTGGCTCACGCCTGTCATCCCAGCACTCGGGAGGCAGAGGCAGGAGGATTGCTGAGTTCCAGGCTTGCCTGGGCTACATAGTGAGCTCAGGGCCAGCCTGAACTACAGAGCGAGACCCTGTCTCAAAAAAAAAAAAGAAGGGAATCAGACCCAGATCTGTCGTGAATGCAGTAGCAGGGCAAAGGGGCAAAGGTTTAAGAAGCCAAGGCTGAGACTTTCAAATCCAGAGAAACTCATGCCCTGATGCGTGCCTGCCCCAGGACAGAGGGCACTCCGTGTTCTCAGGCTCCTCTATTATTTGTCCTAGAGCCTGTCTTATGTGATTCAGCTATGACGTGAGGAGCGTTTTCACTTCTTTACCCAGGTTCTTGGGAACAGAGCCTCCAGGTGAAGCATTACTGTCCCATCCAAAGAGAAAACCTGTTGTGGGCCTTTCTGGGAGCCAACCGTTCTCAGCTGAGTATAATCACAGTTTTTCTCTGTCTCCAGGCATCTAAGTCCTCATCGCCAAACTCTTACTGTTCCAAGGAACATCAGAACACCTTCGTGGCCAGAAAAGGCAGCACAGCAAGCTAGTGGGAGGCTGTCCTGCCCAAAGAGGGACACAGGACCTGGTGGAGGTACAGCATCTCAAACTGGAGGGAGATCAAGTAACACTCACTGCTTCCTCTGCCTCCTGTTCCTGCTATATTCCAATCTGGATTACATCAAGAGAAGTGCCTCAGGGTGAGATCTATCTTCTCTGTAGAATACACAGTGTCCCCCCACCCCTGCCATGGCCTCAAGTCCAAAAAGTCAAATCAATGAGGGGTACAACATGCAAGAAGAAGAGGATCTATGCAACTCAGAAGACGTTTTAGTTCGTCAGATCTTGCGACTTGTGTTCCTAGATGACAATATAGCCAAATTGTTGCCAACCCTGCTCCTCAAGTATCAAAAGAAAGAACCAATTACCAGGGCAGAAATGCTGCATATTGTCGATGAGAATTACCACGTGTACTTCCCTTTAATTGTCAGTCTAGTCTGTGAGTGCATGTGCTTGAGCTTTGGCATTGACGTGAGGGAAGTCGATCCTCCTGGCCACACGTATATCCTACTTCCTCTCTTGGGTCTCACTTACAATGGGATACGAGGTAACGACCAGATCATCCCCCAAATCAACCTTCTAATAGTCATCCTTACTATTATTTTCATGAAGGGTAACCGTGTCAGTGAAGAGGACATAAGAAAAGTTCTGAGAAAGAGGGAAAAGTTGCCTCCGAGTAAACACATTGTTATTAGAGAGCCCTGGAAATTCATCACTGAGGACTTGGTACGAGAGCAGTACTTGGAGTACCGGCAGGTTCCCAACAGTGACCCTGCTCACTATGAGTTCCTGTGGGGTCCAAGGGCCCACGCTGAAACCACCCAGATGAAAGTCCTGGAACATTTGGCAAAAGTTAACAGGAGAGATCCCAGGTCCTACACAGGTCTGTATGAAAAGGCTTTGAGAGAGGAGCTACAGGATGCCCTGCTTGAGTGATGGGCCACAGAGGGGGCACGTGTGTGCCAGGGATGAGTGCTACTGCGCAGCCATGTAACTAGTTTATGTCCTACCTCACATGAAATGAGGCCATATTTCAGCCTGTGTTTGTGGAGAGCAGGCCATTTTCTAAGTAGTGCATGGTAAAGGTACAGTGGGGATAATACAGTGAATACCACCTCAGTGGCTGTTCCATTTGGGTTACATGGAAATTGATATGTGCTTTGCTCATGACTTATTTCATTCCTTTTTACTAAGACTGAAGAAGCTGGTGCATCTATTTATTTGAAGAAGGATATTAATCTTACATATATTTTTGATTTTCTGATATTGGTAGGTGATCATTTCAGATGTGAAGGTGATTTTGTGTGGTAACGATCACATAGGAATTTTGCTCTTCAATTTCAAGTGCAGGTATCTTTAAAATTTGGTAAAATCAACTGGGAAATCATTTATTTTGTTTGTAAGATGAAACAAGCAACTACAGCATTGGAATTGGAATTTCCATGGAAATGTGCATGAAATTTATGTCAGATGGAGTCCAAAAATAGACATAAGTAAAGACAGATGTACACCCTTGTTTATAGCAGCTCAGTTCGTGATAGCTCAATCTTGGAAACAACCCAAATGTCCATCAACTGGAGAGTGGATAAAGAAGATGTGGTTTTTTTACAAAATGGAGTATTATTCTGCCATAAAGAATGACAAGATCGATCCATTTAGGTGCAAATGGAGACACCTGGAGGATATACTAATAAGTGAAATCAATAGATCACAGATAG
>PVIC010027685.1:0-23704 GCA_004025085.1 Thryonomys swinderianus
CCAGGCTAAAATGGCTACAATGACACCAAGCAATATGACCTTATGGGACCACAGGTCATTACATGGCACACAACTGCAGTAAAATTTAATTTTGTTTTCAGTCCTCATTGAAAGTGGCAAATACTTCCTGAAACAGAAATTACTATTTTTTAACTAATTTTTATAATTAAATTATTAATTTAAATTACTAATCTTGTGAGGTGAAGGAATGAATATGTAATAATTCTTTTTTTTTTTTTTTTTTTTTTTTGCTTTTTGAGACAGGGTTTCACGTTGTAGTTCAGGCTGGCCCTGAGCTCACTATGGTGCCCAGGCAAGCCGCCGCGAACTCAGCAATCCTCCTGTCTCTGCCTCCCGAGTGCTGGGATTACAGGCGTGAGCCACCACGTCCAGCATTGTGGTATGCGGTGTTGATTGTTGGTGGGCGTGTCTCCATGCCCAGCATTACATGTGGTGACCGGAGATTGAACTCAGGTCCTTGCGCTTGCGAGGCAGGTGCCAGAACCACTGAGCTAACCCTCCGGCCCTATGTAGTAATTCTTACATACACAAAAAACACTTGTCATCACTAAGACTTGGGAAACAAGCTTATGATCTTCCCAAGAGCCCCAAATTCCTGTTGGAGGCTTAATCCCCAGTGCAAATAGCTGGTGAGGCTGTCAGAAGGGTTTAGGCTTAGCCTTCGTAAATGGACTAATGCAACTGTAGAAGGGCTTTGCAGAGGGAGCGTGGGCCTCTTTTCCTGTCTCCCTTCTGCCAAGCAGCCAAATAGTATTCCACCTCTCCAGAGCACTGTTGTAAGATGCCATCAGAGAAGCACAGAGCAGGCCCTCACCAGACAAACTTATTGGTGTCTTATTCCCCAGAATCATGAGGAACAAGTCTGTTTTGTGTCAACAACCCACTCCCCAGCATTTTGTTATTGCAGCACAAAATGGACCAATAGACACATTTGTTGAGTGCATACTATGTTCCAGGAAGATTAAAAACAGACAGGAAATCTAGATGAGGGGTGCAGGAAGGCAAGGACGAGGTTGACACACACGCATCCTGCTGTGTGAAGGCTCTCTTTCTGATGACAGAGAACTAACTATTCCTCTCCCCCTTGTCATTAATTCTGTCCATCAGCAAGAAGTCGACAGCCCTGATTCTGTACCAGTTCTTCAATACTGGATTATTTATTGGGCCTTTTCTGTCTTTGTAAATCAGAAATTGTCCTTTCAACGTCCATAATGTCAAGCAGTTTGGCCCACACGCTATTTACATATCATAGTAACAGCCTCTTATTTAGATGTCAAATTCGAGCTACTAAAAACTCAGACCCACACAAACAAGAAGCCAAAGTCACTGTCAGAATTGTAATACTTTCCA
The DNA here is from genome assembly GCA_004025085.1 of Thryonomys swinderianus. NCBI lineage: Eukaryota > Metazoa > Chordata > Mammalia > Rodentia > Thryonomyidae > Thryonomys > Thryonomys swinderianus. Next base: position 1,372 of record PVIC010027685.1, read on the forward strand.
TAAACTTCAGTCTCCTTTGGAGAGTTTCTCAGGCTGTAGGTTTTTTATTGTTGTTGTTGTTATTTTTTGTGGTACCCTGGATCGAACTCAGGCCCTTGTGCTTCCAAAGTAGGGATAGTACCACTTGAGCTAAATCCCTGGCCCTGTTATTATTTTATACATACAAGAAGCTTGTTCATCTAGCAGATTAGAAGTACAAAAATCAGAGGAGTCATTTATAGTATGAATACTCACCTTCATGAACTCTTTTAAAGGTACAAATCAATGCTACTGGATTTCCTGAATGAAATTAGTTTTAAAACAATCAGAAAGGATTATTGCCCAGGAAGCATTTTAGACATCTAACTCCCACATGAAGAGTCCTATGCACTACTGAAAGACCATTTTTCTATTTCTTATGTCTTGAAAAGACTGAAAATTAACCACACTTAGTTCTGTACTTGAAATTTTCTTTAAATCTATCTTAAAAATTCTAGTTCATACAACTCACTTATGATAACTTATAGCTATCACTTCACTCTCTAATAAATGACAGCCAATGTTGACCTATATAGGTAAAAGATGAAAAATAAACTCATTATAAGATTGTTTTTGATTATTTATTGAAATGCTAGAAAAAATTCTAAAATTTATATATGATAGGTTAAAAGTGTTTTTATCATTGTTTTTGCTTCTATAACTTTTAGAAGTTTCTGGACCAAAAAGGAAAATTAAATGTGATTTTTCTTCTCAAGTAATTGAAGCCATGATGCTTCTGAGAGCATCAATTTTCCAAATGATTGACTTATTTCAACACTGTGTATGGATACACATTTGTTTTGGATTTTTATGAGTTTGAGAGCTGATCCAGAAATTATATGTGAATATTATGTAAAGCCAGACAGTGTAGTTCATAAAATAAACACAGTAGAAGGAATAAATCCTGTGGTTAATTCTAGCCCTGCAAAACTCTGGAATTGTCTTAACTCTCTTCTAATGCGACTTTTATTTATTGTGTTATTTTTATGTTTATACATTTTTGTTGGGGCTGGCAGGATGAGCTGCCCAGGGGAGCTTTTATATTAACTAAATTTGGCTTTCATTTTAGGAACAAATTCTTCCCTTCCTTTTTTTTCTTCCCCTAAGGACCTATAGGCTTATAAATAAACCCACAGCCCAGAGAGGAGACTTGAGGAGATTTGAGTAGACATTTCATCTGAATTTGCTGAGCCCGGTTTTATCTTAACAGCCTTCATTCTCTTGGGACCACATCTGGGCAAGCAAAGTGAAGCGGGAAACAGAATAATTAGATCAGTGATGTCAACATCCCATACCACTGTCCAAGGCTGAAAACCTCACATTTCAATCAGAGGTTGGGTGGGGAGTCTTTTTTTTTTTTTTAATTCTGAATTACCTTCCCAGTTTTTTCCTTTTTAGGCCAGGGTAGAAATACCATGTAAGAGACCTGGTATACAGATAACTAATGTGAGACACACGTGAGCCCGTGTCTCTTGGGCCTCATTTTCCAAGCCAAAATTCAGGATTTAAAGTTTGAAACCATGAAGAACTAGGTGGTACAGAAAATCTGAGGCAATGTGGTCATCGCAGCTGCCATGGGCCATCTGTCCCACCCACTCCCCCCAGTGCCTTCTCCACCCTGGACAGAGTTTTAAAACAAACAAAGCAGGCTTGCCCCCTGCATAATGAAGGGGTCTCAAACGTGCTGTTACCCATCTGGGAACATGAAATGGAGTGGTCACAGGCGTCTTCGGGGCAGCACAGCTGCAGAGATGCATGGGTAGGATCAGGAGTAGGAGAGGTCAGGTTGAACGGATGTGATCCAACATGGGCCCCATTAGGCAAGGCACAGGTAGAAGCTGATGAACTGGACCTAACTGTTCATTTCAGGCAAGGAATAAACTATGTTGTAAGGGTCTCTTAGGTGATTCAAATATAAACATTACAGCAGGGCTCATTGTGCAAAAATCTCTTACAATGGAGTCAACCTCCTTGCACAGACTCGAAAGCAGTTTCAACTAGAGGTATATAGTCTTTTAAAACTCTTATGCAAATTATCGGCAATAATCAAACTTGAAAATACTCCTGCATTTCTATTTTTAATGAAATATACATAAACAATACATATACATACATGTTATGTATTTTTCACTCTGAAACTCAAACTAGGCACCTATGACTTGTCTGTGATAATCTACCACACTATGACACTGTAACCCAATGGCCTCACCCTAGACAATAGCAGATGCTTCAGGAGAAAGAATTGAGCCCTTTCAGCCAATTATACAATTACACAATATGACCATGTTTATATTATCAAAGGGAGGCAGACCAAATTACCTCGCTACTTCAAATTAATAACCCCATTTACCTCAATTATCTGGCAGGCAGGGTCTAAATAATCTAAGCAATTACCTCAATTCATTCAGACAGTATAGATTTACCCCGTGTGTCCAGAAGTAATTTTTCCTTCCAGAACTCTTCTACCATCAGCAAATATCAAAATGCACAACAGCAAACACATCAGCTTTGTCTGCAAGCTATGTAAGCAAATTTTCTCCATTATCTGACAGATTGAAATTTATTATACACTTAATAATCCAGTTTTGAAGTTTTTTTGTGTTTTTTTTTTCCTCCTCCTGACAAAACCTCATAGGACAACAGGATTTTTAAGCTAGAAAGTACTGAATAGGGCCCCGAATCTAAAAGTGAGCTGCTGGCAGCAGCCCAAGCAAAAATCCTGCCCATCGACTCAGCACTGTTGGGAACACGTTTTGGGAGAAATAATTGGAAGGTCAAAATTGATCAGGCTTTCCTGGTACAGATGGACTCTGGACTCAACTCGCCTTCACCTTTGCTAACAACAAAGACTCTGGTCATCCCACATGCTGTGATGCTTCAAGGCTGAACTACTCCATTGCCGTGTCTGCCCTGCCCAGGGGGATCTTCATCTGCATAATGTCTCTAGGACTATTAGAGGTGTTTGCCCTGCCCACAGGGCAGTTACATTCTGTTACTCAAGAAGTGCTGAATAAAAGGTGTGGTGAGCTGGGGCCTGCGGTCTTTTGCTACCTAGAGTAGCATGGATCAGGCTCAAACTTATCCTCAGTGAACCTCGTTTCTGCCTACTTATTATTTCGCCGTGTGCCGCTGACTCACAGGAGACTAGAACCTAATGAAAGGTTCTAATTACGTTCCCTTCCCCTGGTTCCCACACAGCACCACTAAGGGAGGCAATCCAAAGCCCAAAATCTTGGGTTCAAATCCAGTCCCTACTGCTTACTAGCTGAAAGAACTTAACTTCCCTGAGCCTGAGACCCCCTTCATACAATGGTACCAATACTGGACAACACAGGAATGACTGAGATCATCTGTATGGCTCACTTAACACAGCTCTTGGCACACAGCTACTATGCTGAAGCACTTTTATTACTCCAGCCTCATGACTTCAATGGTGTTCTTCAACAGGATGTGCCCTTGCCCTCCCCCACCCTGAACCTGTGACTATCCCTTTATATGGCATAGGATATGGTTAAATTAAGGATCTTGGGAAGAGCTTATCTTGAATTATACAGATGGACCCTAAATAGAATCACATGTAACCTCCTAACATATAGACAGAAGTTTAGAGACAGACATGGAAGAGGACACAGACACCCATGGCTGAAGGCAAGGTGCAGAGGAAAAAGAGATGCAGCTACAGGTCAAGGAATCCTGGCAGAACCAGAAGCTGGAGGACAAAAAGCATGACTTTACCCTCTAGAGCCTCCCGATGATGCACGGTTCTGGGACACCCTGATTTCCAACAACTGGAAGTCTGGTCCCCACAACTGAGACAGACAATGCTGTTGCTTTAAACCACATTTGTGTTACTGCAGCAGATGGAAACTAATACATCTTAATGGATGCACCTCTGATTGGACCACTAATTCGTGTTATGATAGTGTTAACAATGACAATGGTAAGGTCAAAGGGAAAAGTGCCTGGAAAAATGAAATCATTTTGTCAAGCAGGAAAGTGCAAGTTTCCTTGCAAGGAGGTTTGAAAGAAAAAATGGAGACAATATATTAACCATGAGGCTGGAAGTACATGATGAAATGGATCTTAACTACCCCAGTAGCTACAGAAACTCACAGTGCAGGGACTGGGGACTTCACCCAGTTGTTCTGGTGCCTGCCTCACAGTGCAAAGTCTTGAGTTCAATCAACAATGAAAAGAAACTTACAATGTCAGTGTTCAATTATCAACTTAGAAATGTCAATGTATTCCATTCGACATTCTCTATTTCTCTTCAATATCCTTGAATTTTGTACTTCTTGAAACTATGGATTGATATTTCTTTTAAATTTGGGGATATTCTTAGCTATTATCTCTTCAAATACTGCTCCAAATTACTTCCCTCTTGTCTCCAGTTATACATACCTACCTAGATTATTCATTGTGTCTGATTTGTCTGTTAGGTTTTTTCCTGAATGTTCTCTGCACTTCAGTTTGAATGGTCCCCATTAACCCTTATCCTCTTCCACTATATATAATGTTGTCAAGCCCCTGTCTATGGGGTTTTTAATCTCAAACGTTTCCTAATAATTACTGCTTTACAGTTATTCTATACAGATTCCAATTCTATTGACATTTTCTCTATTTTCATCCTTTTGGTTTTTTTCCTAAGCATATTACTCATAGTTTGTTAATGTTGATGTTTTGTATGGGAAATGAGCCCAGGATCTAAGGAAATTAACCCAGGATCTAAGCACTCTGTCACTGTGTTACATCCTTGGGCTCTTATTTGTTAATTTTGTGACAAGACTTTGCTAAATCAATCAGGCTAGCCTCAAATTTGGACTCTTCCTGGGAAGCTGAGATCACAGGTATCTGCCACCACATCCAGCTTAGTTATTTCAAAATCCTTTAATATCAAATCCACTTCAGTCAATTCTAGATCTGTGAATCTGATTTGGTTTATTTATTTTTTCTTATTTTGGGGATCACACCGGCAGGCTCAATAATTTATGACTGAATATTTGAGATCGTGTATTAAACTGAAGAGATTTTTTTTTTCCTTTTTGAGACAGGGTCTCGCTTTGTAGTTCAGGCTGGCCCTGAGCTCACTATGTAGCCCAGGCAAGCCTCGAACTCAGCAATCCTCCTGTCTCTGCCTCCCGAGTGCTGGGATTACAGGCGTGAGCCACTACGCCCAGCAAACTGAAGAGATTTTTAATGAAGAAATGTCTCTCCCTTTCTTCCCCCAAGCAGGCAGAATAGAGGGTGAGAGTCAGGGCTGATCTAGGTCAACCAAGGACGGGGCACAAGACTCAGACTCCAGATCTGTTCCTTTTGCTATGACTCTTGCTCTTCAGGAGTATCAACAACCCAGGGTGTTTGCCATTCCTCCACCCCTCCCACCCTCCCAGCCAGATGCTGAGCTCTAACCCTTACCACTTCTACACTGTAAGACTGCTGAACACTCCTGCTTTTTTTTTAATTGAAAATTTTTTTTTCTTTAAGACAGGGTCTTGCTTTGTAGTCCAGGCTGGCCCTGAGCTCACTATGGAGCCCAGACATGCTCAAACTCAGCAAATCTTCCTGTCTCTGCCTCCCAAATGCTGGGATTACAACCCTTAGTCACCACACCCAGCACTGTGGTAAACAGTACTGATTGCTGGTGGGCATGAGTCACCACACCCAGTATTGCTGTACGTGGTTAATGGGGATCAAACTCAGGACCTTGCATTTGCTGGGCCAGTGCTGGGATCACTTAGCTAAATCTCTGGCCCCTTAATTGAATTCTTTATTGGTACATATTATAAACACTTCACCATCACACTCAACATTGGGAATTTGTACCAGTGTAGGACATGAGTTAATTCTCATTTTTTACCCATTCCCCTACCCACCTTACAACCCCCCCCATATACGTATGCTTTTTCTTAGTATATTTTCTCTTACCCCTCATTACTTACCCCTACCCTTTTCCCTTTGAATGCTTTCTATTTCACAATATCTATCATACATTCTAGAACTCATTTGCATCTCCAGATTCTCATACCAGAGAAAAGTTATGTTATTTACACATTGGTGACCTATTTATTTCACTTAGGAGTATGTCCTCAAGGTAAGTCCATTTGAGTATAAATGACTCAAACTTATCATTCTTTATGGCAGAGTAATGCTCCATTTTATTTTTTTAAAAACCACATCTTTATCCAGTCTCCAGATGATGAGCATTTGGGTTGTTTCCAAGATTTACCTATCACGGGGATGGAGGATTAGCTCAGTGGTTCCGGCGCCTGCCTCACAAGCACAAGGTTCTGAGTTCAATCCCCGGAAACCACATACAATGCTGGGCGAGGAGAGTCACGCCCACCAACAATCAATACCACATACCACAGTGCCGGGTGTGGTGGCTCACGCCTGTCATCCCAGCACTCGGGAGGCAGAGACAGGAGGATTGCTGAGTTTGAAGCTTGCCTAAGCTACATAGTGAGCTCAGGGCCAGCCTGAACTACAAAGCGAGACCCTGTCTCAAAAAAAAAAAAAAAGATTTACCTATCACAAACCAAACTGCTATGATCGTGCCACATATGTCACTATTATATGATTCTTTTAATTCTTTCATATATTCCTACCAAGGGAAGAGCAGGGTCAAAAGGGACCTTGAATTCTAGTTTTTGAGGAACCTCCACACTGATCTCCACAGTGGTTGCACCAGTCTACATTCCCACCAACAGTGGAGAAGGGTTCCTTCTCTTTATAGGCTCTTTACTAAAGAGTTTGGGATCCTATGTCCCATACAGCCCAGAATTTAGCAACTGCCTCAAGGAGAAAACCAACTGTGTATGTGAGGCCCCAAAGACTCCAATTTTGTCTCAGTTTTAGTCCATCCCATGAGATCACCAAACACTCTGCTGCTTTGTTTTTCTCAGAGGACCGAAGCAGGAACCCAGTATCTTGCCAGCACTTAAAATCAAAGCCTCCTAGTGCCGGGCGTGGTGGCTCACGCTTGTAATCCCAGCACTCGGGAGGCAGAGACAGGAGGATTGCTGAGTTCAAGGTTTGCCTGGGCTACATAGTGAGCTCAGGGCCAGCCTGAACTGCAAAAGCGAGACCCTGTCTCAAAAAAAAAAAAAAAAATCAAAGCCTCCTAGAGTAAAGTACCTGCAGATCACCCGCTGTCCTACCTATGGCTCCCTCCTTTCTGGAATCTCATTCTTTACTGTTGTAATGTCTCTTAGATGCCTTTAAACAGACCTCTAAAATTTTTATATGCCCTTTGTTCTTTGTGAGATCATTAGTTTGCCTCAAACTACCCAATCTAACCAAAGGCAGAAATTCCATCTCCAGTATTTTTCAAAGCATTATGATAGTATTCCCTGTTTAAAATCTAAAGGAAAAATAAAGCAACTTTTTTTTTTTTTTAACCCAGACCATTTAGATCTGAGGTGGGCAGACTGTGAGCAATCATGAGTTTTTACTCCGACCATTTAGACTAGGTGTGGGCAAACTAAGGGGGGGCGGTCCTACCACTGCCTTCTATGTAAGTTACATAAAGTTTTATTGGGACACAGCCATGTCCGTTCATTTCCATACTGTGTTAAGGCTGCTTTGGCACTGCAGAAGATTTTGTACAACTGAGGAGTTGTGACGGAGAGCAGAGCCCACAAAGCCCTCAATTTTTCTCCTCTTTCTTTTTATGGAATTAAGGTGTCAGCCTGCCCTGTCTCCAGTGGAATAAACGGAGGCAGAGACAGAATCAGTGACTTGCGAGGTAACTTCAGAGTAACAACTGCATCCATTGTCTCCTACTTGATACTCCAGCCGCCTCCCTACTCTTAATTTTCTTATCACAATGATGTGTCATGACCAGTATTAAAATAAGTACAAGGAGGGGTGAGTTTGGAGCAGAGAGTCGCAGGAAGAAACTGTGTCCCAGAGAACACAATTCTTTGGACTGTTTGGGGAATTTGATGGTCACCTTGGAAATATAAATAAAACAAATAACAGAAGGCAACTATCCAAGGGTGCCATGTTAAGGACATCTTCATATTTCATAGGGGTTTTTGTTGTTGATGTTCAGAAAATGAACATGTAAGGCAGAACAATGGAAAGAATCCTGAGGAATGTGCTCAATCTTTACCCATTTGATTGTTGAAAGCTTTCATCAAGGCAATTCTCTGAGCTGAGAGGAAACATTATCAACAGAGGAGGGTGTTGGGGACACACAGACACACGCACAGGCAGACACATGCATAAACATGCCATGCCTGATTAAAGACAACAATTTTACAGTTCTAGGCTGAACAATGACTTAAAAGGCCAGTTTTAACCCCCCCAACCTCTCCTTCTGCTTAATACCAGAATAGCAACTTGCTTCTTTTTAATAAAACTGTATCATCTGATAAGTGGCACAATTTAGCACCCGTGTCAATTATGGATGCTGAAATTTTCAGAATTATAATAACATTGTCAAAATTATCACACACAGACTCACTGGAAGCAGCCAGCCATTTCTTCTCACTTCATCCTACACAGAAAGTTTAGTAGGACAGTGTGTCCTGCTGACCATGGAGCCCCATCTGCCCAGGGATGGCTGGCAGGGCAAAGCGACCCAGAAGACAAAGACTACATAGTCCAGAAATCATCCTCTTAAAAAAAGAAATGACTCCTATGGAGGAGAGAAGGCCTCCCTGACAAGATTCCGTAGTTGTTTCTCCCAGAGCTTAATTTCTCTCAAGACAAAGCACAAAAGCGAAGGTTAGCTCACATTTCATTGAATGAGCTATTAAATGTCTGTCACTCTGTATTATTCTCTTTTTAAATTGAATTCTTTATTGGTACATTTTATATACAGCTCACAATCTCACTCGACATTGGGGAATTTGTACCAGTATATGACACAAGTTAATTCTCATTTTTACCCATATCCCTACCCACCCCACAACTTCCTACCCCCATATACATATTCTTTTTCTTTCTAAATCATATTTATTCTTTCCCCTCATTACTTCCCCCTACCATATTCCCTTTGAGTATTTCCTAAAAGCTCCCTAGCACCCAGTTCTGGAGTCCACATCCCTAAATGCAGCATACGCAGGGCTCCTTAACCCTCTGTCTCTCATTACTCTCCTTTATCAGACATCGTTTGCTTAAATGGCCTATTGCTGCAGTGACGGACACTTTTTAAATGCATCATATGTGATCCCAGCTTGCAAAGGAATAGTTACACCTGAGGATAGCATGCCTACTTTGGAAATTTACTTTTGACAAAGTTATTGCATTTTATTTAAAAGATGTAATAAACTATAGGCATTTACTTAGGATAATAAAAATATTACAAATATCACTAAATTATTAAGCCCAAAGATACCTCTGATCTCATCGACCCTAAATCCCCAACCAGAAGTTCCTGATGCCTATACAAGATTGTGGAGGAGGAGACCACATTCCCTGATAAACACCACGAGGGCAGCAGCACCAGGGAACCACTCATTCCTCACCCTCTCCTTCCGGCCCAGTCCTGATTTTCAAAGAAACACCAAGAAACCCCCAGAAATGAACTCACTTTATAGGCAGGAGATTCTTCCAATCTGTTTAGGCCTCAGCTTTTATAGGCACAGCAACTTCTACTTTTATCCTTTGGGACCCAGCTCAGGCCCAAGTACTGGACGTGACACACTGAACGTGACAAGTGAGGCCATCTGGAAGAGCACCAGGACGCCCGGGATCAGCTGCCAGACATCTGGATGGAACCACCTTTGGTCTTCTGTTCCAGCGCCCAGCTCAGACAGTCCCATAAGTGCAGCTGACACGCGGAACAGAACCATCCTGCGAAGCCCAACCGAGCCACAGAATCTGGCAAGTGAGGCATAGTTTTAACATTGGGGTAGTTGGTGATGTAGGAGAAGCTAACTGAAACCATATGTACCAAGTTTGGTTAGACAGTGAGTGTCTGTATAAGCCAAGACCCAGCAATTGTGCTACAATGAAAGGGAGACAGGATACAATGAGAAAACAGACATAGGGCACAATGTGACACTTTTCAAGGTCAGTTCTTATTTTGATGACTGGAGAAAAACATGTTGTGGGCAGTGTGTGTGTGTGTGTGTGTGTGTGTGTGTGTGTGTGTGTGTGTGTGTGTGTGTGTGTGTGCTGTACAGTGAAAGAGGTTTCAGGCAGAAGGAAGTGAGGCTACAGCCAGAGCCAATGGAGGAGTAAAATACTGGGCTGAACATAAAGACCATGATGCTGGAAGTGGTGGGAAGAAAGAACAGTAAACTGTAGCAGCTCTGTCCTTCTGCTCAGGAGAAACAAATAGCAAAAGGTCACAATCTGTCCTGTATGGAGGCCGTGGAGCTCACAGAGCCAGCTGTCCACGTACAGCCGCCACTCCCCCTCAGACAGCATCCGTGGCATACTGCGTCAGAGTAAAACCACACTCCACGCTCCTCCCATACACAGCACCCCAGCTGCCCTTACCCTGTGGCCACCGCGCTCGCCTTCCTCTCCCGGTCCAGATACTTGACTGCTTTCTGATCCTCACACGGGAAACACATTCCCAGCCCAGAGCGAGTGTCCGTGGGGGCTCACAGTGCAGGGTGCAGCAGAGAAGGCACTTCCAACGAGTTCCCCAAGGAGACGTGGGCAACAGTATCATGCATGGGACCCAGAGGTGCAGAAGCAGACGGTTGTGGACAAACACCAGAAGCTTCAGGCACGTTAAGGTGAATGGAAACAAATTCTGATCAAGGAAAGAAAAAGGCAGAGAGAGCTGTTCGCGGCCAAGGGTCCTGGTAGACAGCAGGGAACGGACCACAGAAGGCAGAAGCTGGCCGGCCATGTGTCCCTCGCTCCCACCCCACATCTCAGCAACATCCACATGCACATTACACTCGGGGGGAAGAGGCGGGCTGGCTCGTATGCCTAACCCCAAGTTAATTCCTCAGTAAACCTTTCCCATTCATTACCATCATCTTCTCCTCATAAATCAAGCCCGCCAGACTCTAAGACTGGAGCATTCAGGAAGTGCTGACTCAAAACACAGACATCAATACAGAAACTGCAGCCCCGGGACAGAAACAGGGCGAGATGTATTTATATTCCACAGTTGGCGGTGCCACGGCACGCTTTTCTCTTTCTAGAAATTCTGTCAGCTTAATTTATGTGGCTCATACCTCATTCCCTTTCGAGTGACAGGATTTTTATCTTTTTCATTGGGAAACTTATCTTTAGGATTTTCCAAATCTTTGCTGTCGTAAATGTTTGATATACTGAGTCCTGTCCTGCGTTTCTCGCAGATAAGCAGGGTTCCCTTTCAGGCTTATCCACTGCACCCTGAGACTTCAGGTGTGTCCTCACCTGTGATCAGGCCTTGGGTCCTAGCAGCACTGACAGTGAGAAGGCCGCACCGCCCCATTTGGTAGCATTTTCTATTGTAAGCCACTGAAACATTTAGATTTTTTTCATCTCTTTACTGTCTTTAGACTGATTTGATGCACAGGTCAGCCCACATAGAGCAATGAGGTAGGGAAAAAATATCTCCTCACATATAACGCAGTGTTTGAAAAAAAAAAAAAACTTTACTTGGAAAAAACATAAAGCTAAAATCAGACCTTAAATTAAAAATGGTAAGGAAATTGTGACTAGCTGAAGCCAATTCAAGCTAAGCCAATTATCACCAATCGTAAAAAATGACTTATAAGAGGCCCTGATGCCCCAGTACAATGGAGCAATTAAATCTAACTGAAAAAAAAAAAGGCCACATAATTAGATGAAGGCAGAAAAGGACAGTACACTTCCCCTTCCTGTGGCCGGCTCGTAAGGGCAGGTGCAGGCCCGTCCACCCTGCCAGAGGGCCGGTGTGCCCCCCTCACCTGCCTGTTGGATGACGTCCAGCACCAGGCCACCGGGGTGGGATTTCCTTTGGCAAGAGACCAGTAACAATCCCTGAGCTCTTTGCCTACCCCAAGTCCAAATAAGCACAAAAAAGACATCATCTCTACCCCACCGGTCCCTGCCTCGTCACACATTGAACAGAGTTAGCTATCCAACACTGAGGTTCACATCCTGGCCGTGCTCTGGCCCCAGCAGTTTCCTCATCTGTGAAGTGGGTGGGATCTAGTGTGTATTTCATGAAATGCTACCCAAGTTAATATATGTGAAAGTTTCAAACAGTTACTGCTGTCATTTTTATTATTTTTTGAGACAGGGTCTCACTTTGTAGTTCAGGCTGGCCCAGAGCTCACTATGTAGCCCAGGCAAACCTTGAACTCACAGCAATCCTCCTGCCTCTGCCTCCCGAGTGTTGGGATTATAGGCATGAGCCACCACGCCTGGCATTGTGGTGTGTGGTACTGACTGCCCATGGGCATGAGTCACATTGGTATGTGGTTACCAGGATTGAACTTAGGACCTTGAGCTTGCAAGGCTGACACCGGAACCAACGAGCTAAATCCCCGGCCCTGTTGTCATTAAGTAGCCCACAACGCAAGAGTTGTCATCAGCAGCCAGCTGTGAGTCATCGCACTCATCCAGGCAAAACGAGTCTCGGTCACTGGCCAGAGGAAGAGAGAAAACAAGTTAATACCAAGAGGCACCGCAAAGGCAGGTGCACAGCATTCTGCCTAAGCTTGGTGCAGGAGGATGGAGCTGGAGGCATGAAATGAATCCCCAAGACACCAAACCAGGGAATGTGGTAGAATATGCTCCACAGAGGGGAGAGAGGAGGACAGGAGATCAGGGGTTTGGAGCAGATGCCCAAGTCTGAGGCCCCTCACAGTTTCTGGGGAGATGGCTGCGGACTCTACTCAAGCTTGTTTGCCTTGAACATGAAGCTGTTTCTTTTTCCCTCCTCACACATCAGCACTGACTGGACATAGAGCCAATGTCAGCCTCATGGCCACTTGGGGCAAGTAATCACAGCAAACACATTCCAAGCACATTCTTTGTCCACAGAGACATTTCCTGAAGGTTCTGTCTGCCCAGGCAGTCCAGATAAGTCAATTCCCCGTGATAGCAATCCAGGGGGCTGGAGACTCAAACATGAATTATCGCTCTTGAGATCACATGTTAGCGAGGAGCAGAAGGGAAATTTGAACCTAGAGCTGGCAGACTCTAAAACATGGCCTCTGTACACAGTCCCTTCCTCCGGAGACATTTTCAAGGAGATCTGCCGGGGGAACCTCATATACATTCTCAGCGGCCTTAAAATGGAAAAGAAATGTCCCATGGACAACTGCTGAGCCAAACAATATGAGTGCGGAGGAGGGGGGCAGCAACAAAGGAAAAGCAAAGATTGGAAATCTGTTTTTGTGTCACCATCAAAATCATAGAGATTCGATATCCCAGGGTTTTTGTCAATTTCAAAAATGGGGACGGCAATGTTAGCCCTTCCACTCTTCTTCTGAGGATGCTCCTACCAGATCACCTTTCCTGCAGATAACAACTAAAAGGTGCAGACACATCCCCTCTGCCAAATCAACTCTTTAAGGGCAAAGGGGAGGAAGCTATTGGGCAGCAGATATTGGAGAGAAGTTTTTATACCTAGAAGAAAGATGGCCATGGGTAAGTTTTTGTTATTGATGGCTCTTAGCCCCAGAGCAGGCCTCAGCCTGTACCACAGAAGCATAGCAAAACCTCACTGAGAAAAGATACAGATATAGGCTTAGTGTATTGGTCAGCTTTCCATTGCTGAGACAAAGCACCTGACACCGGTAACTTAAAGGAGAAAAGAAGTTTAATTTGGCTCAAGTTTAAAGGAGAAGTTTAATTTGGCTCAAGGTTAAAGGAGAAGAGAAGTGTAATTTGGCTCAAGGTTTCAGTGCACTTCCAACTGCCTCTAACACAGAAACACCATGGTGGAAAGATATGGAAGAACAAAAACTGTTCAACCATGGCATCCAGAAGCAGACCAGAGTGCCAGGAAATAGCCAGAGAGAAAAGGCCCAATGACCAGAAAGACTCCAAGGTCACCATAAGAGTGATTTGCTAATTTCCCAGGTATCCGTTGAGCCAATCAAGCTGACAATGAAGAGCAACCATTACTACTTCAGCTGCTAAAACAGGAAAGGGAAAAATCATAAATTACAATGCATAAATTCTGCTGAAATCTGTATTATATGCATAAATTCTGTTAAAATCTTAGGCTGCTCCCTGAACCACACATATACAAGGTACTGTCCAAGCAGCCCATCTAAAATGAAATAACAGATTTTTGTTACCATCCAAGGGACATAATTTGTAGTTGGAATCCAATTTCTCATCTGCCAAACAAAATTAATACCCATCAGAGGAATATAACAGAATCCAGAGCTTCCACAATGTAACAATCACAATGTTCAGGATATAATCCAAAAGAAATGTGCTCCATACTCAAGGGAAATGACAATTCATGAAGACTGATCCCAGGCTGCCTAAATGTTGATATTCACAAAGATTTTATCCCCACTATTCTAACCACTCTCAATATTTATCCATTTTCTACCACAGAGTTGTTCAAAGCCAAAATATGGTCAGGCAAACAAAAAATGCTTAATGGTATTTCACAGTTTCACAGAAAAAATACATAGCTGGGCCAGAGATTTAGCTCAGTGGTTCTGGCACCTGCCTCGCAAGTGCAAGGTCCTGAGTTCAATCCTGGTAACCACATACAATGCTGGGCGTGGTGAGTCAGCCCACCAAGAATCAACCAGCAATCAGCACCACATACCACAGTGCCGGGCGTGGTGGCTCACGCCTGTCATCCCAGCACTCGGGAGGCAGAGACAAGTGGATTGCTGAGTTCGAGGTTTGCCTGAGCTACATAGTGAGCTCAGGGCCAGCCTGAACTACAAAGTGAGTCCCTGTCTCAAAAAAAAAAAACATAGCTGGTAGTCACTCTTGGCATTTTTTCTCAGAAACAGCACAGAAATGCAAACCATTTTAATATATAGACCCAAGTAGCAACATGGTACATACTCAATGCTCAACAAACAGTAGCCACTGAAAAAGAAGGCTAAGACATGAGGCCACTCACACCTCTAGGCAATTATAAAACTCAGAGTAGAATCTGAATCCATTCTTCTACTTCTTGGATTAAATGAGCAGTTCTTTTGGTCAGTACAACTGCACTATTAATTGGTGATTCTTGGTTCCTTACACATTACAGAACATGTGACAAATTATAATTCTGTCATGTCACATACATGGCCAAAGATTACATATAAAAATTATAGTGTTTTAAATTTCTATTCTTTTGAATTTGAAAGGTCTTCAGATGTGGTTTAGAGGGATATTAACCTTATAAAAATGCTCCTGGGAAACTTGAATGAGGTTTTTCCCCAGTCACTGTCACTGGCACCTGCAAAGGCCAGTAGGTGAGGGCTCACTCTACACATACAGCTCCTACAGCTCAGCAACCCTCACGGCAACCCTCAAGAGGCACAACATGAGCCATGCTGAGCAGCCTGAGTCCATTCTTCTGAATGTGGTTCTCGTACTTACTTTTTCTTCTCTTCCTCATTTTCCTAACTTCTAAAACAGCATTATAGAAAGTGAAGCAAAAATAAAAGTTAAAAAGTCCTTGAGGAGTCTAGAAGGGAAAGTCACACAATGAGGAGTATTCTGTTTAAAAAACTTGGGACTGGGCCGGAGATTTAGCTCAGTGGTTCCAACACCTGCCTAGCAAGTGCAAGGTCCTGAGTTCGATCTCGGTAACCACATACAATACCAGGTGTGGTGGCTCATGCCCACCAGCAATCAGTGCCACATACCACAATCCCAGGCGTGTTGCTTCACACCTGTAATCCCAGCACTTGGGAGGCAGAGGCAGGAGGATTGCTGAGTTCGAGGTTTGCCTGCACTACACAGTGAGCTCAGGGCCAGGCTAAACTGTAAAGCAAGACCCTGTCTCAGAAAAAAATAAATTGGGGTCTTTACATTTAAAAAAAAAACCCATGTGTTAGGACAGGAAGCCACCGAGAGGGGCAACATGTGCTTCCCCACAAAGCCTTTCCTCCTATGACCAAGTAAAGGGCTTGGAAATGAAAACAAATACTAATTAAGCAGTGACTATAAAGGAACCAACAGATCATCTAAATAAGTAAATACAAATCGGAACCAAGGACCTCTGTCCCAGCCCTTGATTCTATCAGAAGAAATAAGAACCAAGTTTTTGCAATAAGACTCCATCTAAACAACTGAAGCCAGGAAGAGGCCAGAACTTAAAAGACAGTCCAAAGGGTCACGGGAACTTCTGATAAGTGTACAGCAAAAGGGCTAGATCAGGAGGCACTGATAAGAACTTAGCTAGAACATTCTGGAATTATAAAGAACAATTGGCCTGAGTGAGTTGCAGAACCTCAGGAAAGCCAAGACAATTCTCAACATTCCCAGTTCCAGGTGAACATGGTTTCCTGTTTGACATAGACATGCTTTGTCTTGACACATGATAGTATTCACAGGCCTACATTTTGGTCACTGAGTCAAACAGAAATGATGAGTACTGAGCCTGAAGTTATTAATGTGATGTTAAATTATCAAAAGCTGAGGAAAATGGCAAGTAGGGAGCTGTGGTGAGACAGGGAGCACCAAGAACTCTGGATGCTTCCAGCAGCTAAGGCTAGTTTGACTAGTGAAGCAAATTCTTCCTATACTGATGGCCAGTTTCCTCATCTGCAGATTTGGCCTTGGCTGGGGTGACCTCAGAGGTTTCTCTCCCTTCCAAAGGTTCTGGGAAATCACTGCTATCCTTAAACTTCCTCCTCAGTAAGACCTATTTCCCACTAGGAAATAACTGTCCACAACTGTCACAACCAATACATGTGCACACACTCACGTACCCACACACATATGCAAACGATCATCTCAGACTGCAATGGCCTATCTGTCCTTGTATTCAACACTGTTGGTCATAGTACTCTATCTCCACCCAACGACAAGGCAAGATGCCTCGAGATCACATCACTGGGAATGCCATCCACCACCAAATTCCAGAAACAATCATTTTATTGCCCCTACAGACAAATGCAGCAAGACTCAAAGTTTTTTACTGGATAACTAAACAATCCAAGGCCCATAGGCATTCTGTATTCTTGTAGTGCTCTGTTCACGTCAAAGCCTACTATTTTCCCCACCCTACAGGCTCCTACCTGAGAGCTTCCTCTCAAATATCCCCACTCTTCTGTACCCTGCTCCATCCTCCTGGCCTCCATCCTCTTGGGTGCCCTTTCCTGGCAACACTGCCTTCTCTGAACAGTGCTTGGGCCCTGACCAACGTGCATGTGTCTATTCTATTCCTTTCCATGTGCTGCCCGCAGTACGACTCCACCTGTCAACGTCCTACAGGTAGATGGGAAGCCAGAGAGGTAGACTGGCATAAACACTCTCGTTTTGCAGATGATAGAATGAAAGTACAAAGAATGACTTAACTCATTCCTGCCTTGGGAAGGAAATTCCATACTGGCATCTAATTCTTCCCTGTATTTGGGGTAATAAAAATACCTACCCCTTCCTGGTAATTCTATCTTGGAGAGCCAATGTCTTTTCTGATGCATAAATTTCATTCTAACATCAAGAATTTCACATAAGAAACAGACACAGAGGAGCTGAGTAACTGACTCAAGGTCACACAGCAGGCACCTACTCACCAGGGATCAAGCCAGATCTGTGCCATGCCAAAGCTCGTGCTTTTAATCATTCCACCAGCTCTACCTTCTGACGCACAACGTGAAGGACTGCAAAATAAATTACTGATTAATTAATGTTGCTGCTATTCACCCTCCTCCCTCATGATAAACACAGGCTGATCCTGGGCCCAGGAGAAAGATGTCAGCATGCCCTAGGAAGCCAGCCAGTCCCCTGGTGGTGAGTTATGTTGGGACAAAAGGCTGTATGTCTATTACTGTCTGAGGGCTACTTTAAAGCACTCAAGGAGAAGTAAAGACAAAAAGTAGGCTCCCATCCAATGCAATTTTTAAATCACTGATCTATCACAATGCAATATCAAAATCAACAGTCCCTTATCACCACTGTTTACAAAAATCCTGTACACTATTTACCAAAGCACCATTTATCCATCTAAGATTCCTTGTGAAGCCAGCTGGGAGACAATATCCCAACAAAATCTATGTATTCCTTCAGGATAAGAGCAAAAATTGAATCAGTCCCATTTCTTCTACTGTCAGAAAATACAGGCAAAGCCATAGGGCAGCCGGAGCAGGAGGAAGGGTCCCTCTCCGCTCAAGCACAGCGTACTGGGAATTTTGCTTCTTGGCCCCAGCTTTTGAGTCCGCTGTTGGAAAATGCTTCGTCCAAGAGTCACAGCTGTGATTTCAAGGTGCTAGAAGCTGAGATGCCCCTTGGCCACTGTGGATTGCAAATGCTACAGAAATAAAAGACAAAGAAGGTGTCTGCTCTCCTGGCTGAGTTCAGTGATCCCAATCTCTGAGGGAAAAGTGGATTCCCACCATACGCTGCTGGGGAGGGAGGGAGGGGGGTGGAAGGGAGTGTCAAGAAATGGTACCCCTGGATCCCAGAGAGATACCAAGTGTCTCTTATTCCTTCTAAGAGTAAATACCAGAAGAAAACTAAAGCAACTGAGACACAGTGACAAAGTGAGACAGAGAACCACTGAAGACTTAGCTCCTCCACGTGCAGGGCCAGCTGAGAGCAAACGGCAAGTCCCAAGCCTTGTAGCCCCCATATCTGAGCAAGGCTAGTTCCATCCATCAGACTCTACAGAAGATAACTCATGCCCCACCCAGGGACAAGCCGCACACCAAGGGCTACATCTCCTAGAGTCAGAGCGTATAAAGCACAGGTGCACCTTGTCAGACAGAAACAAGATCAGTGACTCGACAGAACAACAAAAGTGTCAGAAGGATGTGTAGCGGCTGCAAATCTGAAAGGGAGGCTGTGTGGTCAGTTGTTTGCTGTCTTTGGCGCCAAATCCACCCCTCCAGGTGCTGACTTGGGTGGTGAGGCTGGGGCTGTACAAAGCGCACACTTTTGCCAGCTGAATCCCCACTGGGCTCCTCCAGGAGAGGAGCAAAGATGGCAGGAAGAGAAGTGACTCCCCTTGTCATGTTTCAGCCAGGAAGCCCAGGTGATGCCAACTTTCACATCCACTGACTTTCTCAGAACCGCCTCACCTGGCTCCGTGGCTGATCCTGAGGGCACAGCAGCTAATAAGACAGAAACAGTCTGTATGCTCAAGGTAATTAAAAGCCAGCAAAGGAAAAAAGACACTGAATAAAGAACAAACTGTGGTCCCTAACCTGACATGCACAGATTCCCAAGAAGCCAACTGTGGAAGGCCAGGTCCAGAGTCCCACTCCTGGGAAGGACGTCCACGAGATGGATACACACTGGCTTCTTGGGCCAACAGCACAAATATATAAGGAAAATGGTAGCAAATAACTTTCAAGGGACAGCCTACCCTGTGTCATCTGAAGTCAGGGCACCTTTAAAGAAGGTTGGTATGCGTGTGCACAATGCTTTAAATTATCCCCTATTACAGAATCTTAACATTAACCCTTTTACTCATTCAGTCACACAATAAATGACTTTAGCACTGAGGGTCTGAGGACTTAGTGAACAAGGCAAAGTCACGGCTTCTGGAGCTTATATTGTAGTCAGGGACATCGTAATTAACAACTAAGTAAAAAATAGTAAGAATACAGACGATGACAAGTTCCATTAAAAAAAAATTAAAGCAAGGCATGGAAGTGAATAGGTCAGAGGAGGGGCTGTTCTGGGCAGAGTGGAAAGAGAAAGTTGTTCTGGGGCGAGACTGAGCACGGAGGACCAGAGAAGAACTGGAACAAAGCCTTCCAAGCACAGGACACCAGTAGCCACCTGACACAAGCTATAGTTGGAGTGATGTCACTGTCAAAGGAGACTCCACTGCGGGGCTGGGAGGTGGTTAGCCTGTTTGTAGCATGGCTTCAAGTCAGTCGGGCTCAACGGCTGAGCATACGGCCCCACTTTGGCATGTGGTTATTTTTCTTTACTTTCAATTTGCATCGCAAGCTGGAGAGAAATGAATTACATCCCCCTGGGTTTCTCTGTTCCGTACAATTAAGAAAAGCTATTTCTTAGTCACAAGGCGGATGACGACACTAAGATTTCCCATTTTCTCTCCACAGGGAGGCTGTCATCACTCAATATTAATTGATCCTACTTTTCATCCATAAAGCAGTGGTTGAAACAAATTTTTGGTCACAAAAATGGCAACTATTACACTATTAAGGTAAATTATTAATGGCCTCTCCATTAAAGCACGCTCATGTTCACACAGTTCGGCTGCCTCGATTCGTGTGGTGTTTGTGCCTTTAATGGGGAAAATGAGTAAGTTATTACAGCCCTTCTGATCCTGATAAATCATCAGGCCTATCTCATTTAAGGCTTGCCAAGGACTTCCCACCATTTCATTGCAACTAGGAACACACAGAAAGCCTGTAATATGTTTGGGTTCCCAGCAGGACAGCATGTCAATCGAATGCAATTTTATTTTCCTGCTAGACAGCAGATAAAGTAAAAACAGCAAGAAGAGAACACTCAAAAACGGAGGAGAGCTATCTTGTTTATGTTTACATCTGTGTGTTTGTTTCCATAGGCAAAAACCTGATTTACTTTTAGAAAATTTGCTCTGGGAAACAAGTAAGTTTTAAAAAGAAAATACTGGTTGTATCCTCTACCAGTAAACAGCCCTCAGTGAATTGAGGGCCTGTGGGAAGAGCCAACTCCCTGGTCTTTTATTTAAGTTTGTGCTGGGCCTCGTAGAGGGCCAACCGCAGATCATTTGCATCTTGTCAATATATTGAAATGTTCACTTCTACAGACGGAAGCCAGGCCTTGCAACTTTCAGCCAAGCTGGCAAAAACTCTGTGACCCAAGCAGAAGTCTTTACATATAATTATAAACATATAATTTAAGTCTTGAAAAGAGCTGAGCTCTGCTTCTCAGGCCCATGGCCTGTGTCTCCACAGCATCGAGGAAATGAGGAGGGTGGAAAAATGAACATCAGGATCATTTACTTCCAGACTAGGAGAAAATCGCTGTGCAGATCACTCCTATTAATGGCCTGTAAGGACCAGGGCATCCATCTTCCGAGTGCTGTGTGTTGGCTGCTAAGAACTCGCTCTCCTCTTTCTTGGGAAAATTACCCTCAGCCAAGTGGAAACCACCTCATCTCGGAGTTTAAGAGGCTTGATAGAGAAAACTACACTACTGACACTCCTCCTTTATACCCACCGTGACAGACCGCAGACTGTGTTAATTAAAACCTGTTTCTATCCCTTTATAGCTAATCTTCCTGGAATATAAAGACTGAGAGCCAAAAACTGTATTTCCCATATACACGTGAAGAAACTGAGGTACAGAGAGGCTGAGTCATCTTCTTCAGAATCACACAGCTAATAAGTGGCACAGACAGAATTTGAAGTCATACAGTCTGGCTCAAGAGCGCGTGATTCAACAGCATGCGTCTCAGAAAGGAACAATACTTTTAATATAAACTGTCTGTATTAATATATTGATGTAGAGCAAATTACCACAAAACTTATATTCCTTATCTCAGTTTCTGTGAGGCAGGAATTTGGGTACAACCTATCCCCTGACTCTGGCTCAAGATCTCTTGGGAGGCTGCCTCAGGGGATTGGCCATGGCTGAAGTCATCATCTCAAGACTTAATGGCATCTGCTTCCAAGGTCAGGCACAGGACTGTTGGTGGGACTCAGTTCCTCCAGGGATAATGTACTAAGGGCCCCGTTTCCTCACGAGCTGTTACCAGGAGGCCTCCTTGATGCCTTGTCACATGGGACAGTTCACAGTATGGAAGCAGGTCTCCCTCAGAGGAGGTGAGCAAGAGAGAGAGAAACCAAGATGGAAGCGAGAGTCATTTTATAACCCAGTCTCAGAAGTAACAGGCCATCACTGGAAGCAAAATCACCAAGTCTAGTCCACACTCAAAGGGAGGGGACCACACAGGCCATGAGCAAAGATGCAGAGATCAATGGGCCATCTTGGGGGATGCCCACCACTGTCACTCAACTAACAAGCAAGGGAGTTGGAAGCTGCTTTTCTTGGTTACCTTGGCTGTCAAATCCTAGTTTGAGGGGGCCAGAGATTTAGCTCAGTGGTTCCAGCACCTGCCTAGCAAGCACAAGGTCCCTAGTTCAATCCCAGGTAACCACATACAATAATACTGGGCATGGTAGCTCATGCCCACCAGCAATCAGTACCACATACCACAAATGCTGGGCTTAGTGCTCACGCCTAGAATCCCAGCACTCAGGAGGCAGAGGCAGGAGGATTGCTGAGTTTGAGGTTTGCCTGGGTTACATAATGAGCTCAGGGCCAGCCT
>PVIC010027686.1:0-23699 GCA_004025085.1 Thryonomys swinderianus
CCAAGACTTGCTTTCCTAAAAGCAGTTCGCACTTATGAACATGAATCAGTAACCTTTCAGGTGTCACAATGTGACAGTTTCCTATAGTGCCCCTTAGTAGCTTAGGAAGTGCACATTTTCATGCCCATTTTGAGGAAGAGAAGGAACTGTATCATAGCTCAAGGTCACAGACTATCAGGACTGTGAGATACTTCTCAGTTTAGTACCTGTCCTGTCACTTCCTGAAATTCTCTCTCCTTCAGTTACTACAAATCGTACTCCCTTAAGTTTTCCCTTTTGCCTTTCTTACCCAGCCCTTCTCATTCTTTGCTGCCCACTACTTTTTTTAATCCAAGTTTCAGGCCTCCCTAGGTATCTACAGACCTCTTGGTAGCTGCCCTGAAAAGCTGTCAACTCTCATTGTTTGCTGAAAACTGCAAAAGCAGTCTGCCCCAGCATCCATCTGTTCTGGCACCTGTCTAGCCCAAGACCTCTCTGCTCAGAACTTCTGTGCAACGACTCACTGAACAAAGACCTCCAGGTGGATTTCTATGCAGCTCTGGGGATCAAATCCAGAGGTACTTTACCACTAAAAGACACTCCAGCCATTTATTTACTTACTTATTACTTTTTATTTATTTTTTTGAGATAGGGTTTTGCTAAATTTCCACACTGGCTTCAAAGTTAGGATCATCCTGCCTCAGCCACCTGGGTAGCTGTGATTATAGCCATGCACCACTAAGCCTGGCCTATTTGTGTGTGTGTGTGTGTGTGTGTGTGCTTTTCTTCACCCTATTATGGTCACTATAATACTTTTTAAATAACTCTCTCTTACTTCAAATTACTCAGATCCATCTTTATGGTCTGCTGTGACAGCTAACTTCTCATCAAATTAAGCCTTTGCTTAAAACATTCCTGAACAGGAAATGATCTACACACTGCAGGACGACAAACTGGTCCATCATCTTTCTTCTGCCTGTACTGATTCATCCTTTCTGTTACCTTCTACAAAACTTCCAAGTCTTCTGCTTTCACATATAAATGGACACTTCAAATTCAAGTTCAGGGCATGTGGCTATCATAACCCAGCAAACCTTAGAGCACTAACCTCCACTTACTCAAACGACCTTCTTTCTGTCTCCCCCTCCCCCTTCCAACCTCCCAGACTGTTAATTTATCTCCAGAGCACAACGTTTGACATACAATATACTTTAAATAAATACCTGTTCAAGAAAAGAATGTTTCTAAAATGTTTCAGACTAAGAAGATGGGGTTCCTACTGTTTTCAAGACTAAATTAAACTACCTCATTCAAATTGATTACATAGGTCTGCCATAGTAGGTATGTAAAACAGTATTTAAATACCTGACCTAGCCCCTAACATAGTCAACATGATTATCTGATTATACTTCTTTCTAGCTTCCAGGAAGGAAAATATTAAGAACACTACATATTATGGTTAATGAGTTTCAGTGGAAGAAAGAGATATGCAAAATATTCAAAATAGCATATATCTCTCCAATACACACACACACACTCCTAAAGAAAGATAGTTTAGGCCTGCTGTAATAAAAGCAAACTTTTTTTAAGTGGGTTGCTTCAATTTCTTAATCTAAAATTAAGATCATTTTCTTATGTACAAAATTTTTTATAAGAAATACATTCATAAAGGTCACTCTTGTGGAAATCTTAATTATTTAGCTCACAGTCCAGCCCACAAATAAAGCTTGTGAACAGAAAGTATCTGTCATAGAGAATACAGGCTTTATACCAGGCAAACATTTCATGGAAAGAAAAACAACAACAACAAAAAACATATAATATAGCATCAAGGCCCACTCACAGCCAGACAGCAGGAGAAAGTGATAGCTGATAATACAAAAAGGGCCCAGGAAAGAAAACATAAAAAGAAGAATGGTACTTCTGTCTCTATTCTAGTATTTCAATCCAGCAGCCTGAGACCCTGTACTATAAACAAAAACAGCTCTATGCACCTCAACGAATAGCACCATTCAATTCTTTTTGAATTCCTGTTCATAAAAACAATCCAACAACAAAAAATATATCCAAAATCTTCCAAGGACAGACTAAGATTTAGTATATTGTTCTGTTTCAACAAAATGTTCTAAATTGATAGTAATTAACGGTATGAGATAAATTATCTTAAAAATGTGCTTGTGTAAATAAGTATTAACCCAGATAATTCATAAACAATCAGAAGTTTTCCTCCCCAGATGTATCTTGACAATTTTCAGGTATACCTTGAAATCTAGTGCAAATTAAACAGCAAACAACAATGAAAAGTTACTACCTGATAAATAGGTACACAAGTAAGTTTTGAAAAGGAGTTTGAGGACTGAAGAAGGGTTTTTCAGTGATATTAAATGGTAATTGAGCTGATGGGTTTTTCATGGGTATCCTGAACTACTTTAGTTTACATTATTGAAAAATGTAAATGATAAAGCGCTTTATACAAAAAATAAATTTTAGGACTGGAAATTTAGTTCAGTGGTTCCGGGCGCCTACCTAGCAAGTACAAGGTCCCCAATCCCCAGTAAACACATACAACAATGCTGGGCTTGGTGACTCACGCCCACCAGCAATCAGTACCACATAGCACAGTGTTGGGTGTGTGGCTCACACCTGAATACCAGCCCTCAGGAGGCAGAGGCAGAAGGATTCCTGAGTTCTAGGCTTGCCTGGGCTACATAGTGAGCTCAGAACCAGCCTGAACTACAAACCCAGACCTTGTCTCAGACAAACAAACTAATAAATTTTATGCAAAATCCATTAATTATAAATGTTTTTGCTGCATTCTGTATATTTATTCCAACAAATACATCAAGCATAAATACAAGCATAAATCTCTGAAAACCTTATCAGGTTTAGAAATGAATTCAAATCTCTAACAAGTATTACAAAAAAAAAAAAGTCTGCTATGCCCAAACTCTGAGGACAGTATCAGACTATTTATTAAATGTCTCCTTTTATTAACCATTCTTGTAGCACTAAGACACAGAACAGCAGATGTCAAATTAACCTTGTTGGTGTCACGAAAATAATACTAGAGCATTTCATCCAGCATAATCTCAAATAGTTACTGAACTGAGCAAAACCTCAAACTATCAAGAAACAGTCTTTTTTTTAACAAGGAGAAAATTAAGTCTGCAGGCTCAGATTTAATTCAATTAACACAAAATTCTCATCTTCCTTACCATATACTGAAGTGCATGACTTTTCAATTAATTTAAAAATCCCTAAGGATAAAGTATGATTATTCTTATTACTCTGAATTAAAAAGCACTTTCTATGCTTCCTGTGGCTGATACTCATTTCGCCTCCGGGGAATATGGGGGAATATGCATGTCAATTCTGAAAGGGCACAGGTGTTTTTTTTTTTTCTTTCTTTCTTTTTGAAACACGATAAAATCATCAAAAATAAAAAAGGGGTACACCTGCCATTGGCCAAGTGTCACACTCCCTATCGTTAACAGGGAGGACAGTACTCGAAAAACTCCTTGCTAGAGTATTTAGGGTCAATGGGCTTTCTGCTAAACCTTTTAGTGAAGCAAAAGGCTCTATCTCCACCGCTCACACTGGCTCATCACCCAGGGGACTCTCCGAACAACTCCTGGTGACATTCCTTCACCCTGCCGGCAAATGCCCAGACCTGGCAGCTATTCCGCGTCCTCTGCCAGTGAGTTCTGCGGCTCCCGCCCTGGAGATGCTAAAAGGCGCAGAGAAGCTGAGGGAGAGGTTCAGGCGGGGAGCGCCCTTTCCCTAAGGAAACGTTGCCCGGTACCCTCAACTTTCTAAAGCCTAAATGGAGCCACCGCGTTCGCTCTTACCGGTCGGGGAACCGCTCGGGCTACTCCGGAGGGCCGTCTGCCCCAGGCGGCGCATCTCCGGGACTGCTCCCGCCGCGGCCCGCGCGCCGCCCTCCAGCTCGCCGCGGCGCGTCCTCGCCCCGCCCGTGCCCTCTGCTCGCCCGGGCCCGCGCTCCGCTCCCCGTCGGCCCAGCACCGCCACTCCGCGTCTGTGGCTGGGGCCGCGCGGGCGCGGGGTCCCGGCGGGGGCGCTGCGCACAGCCCGAGCCTCCCCTCCCCCAACGCAGCGCTGAGGAGAAGACGGGGCAACGCGGGTGGCAGAGGTCCCCAAACACCTCCCGGTGCTCAGCCTCGAGGCGCTGGCGTGTCCGTCCCTCCCGGGTCAAGCACAAGGTCCTCCGCCGGGTCCGCGCCGGCCCAGCCGTCCCGGCGCCCGCACGCGCGCGCTCGCGGAGAGGGCTCAGGGGTCGGCGCGCAGCCCGGCGGACTTCTGAGGCGCCCCTCCCCCGGCCCGCCCCGGACTCCGCAGACCACCCGGCCGCCCTCCCGACTCCGACCCAGGCCGCGGTCGCGGCCGTCGCGGGCGCTCCCTCCGCACCGCGCGAGTTCCGCGGGGTCCCGGCGCTTACCGGGCTCGAGGCTGAGGCGCGCGAGCGGGGCGTGTGAGCCTCTGCGGGCGCGGGACCGCGTCCGGGACGGAGGAGCGCCGTGCGCACGGCGGGAGGAGTGCGGGCGGCCTCGCGCGGGCGCACGGGGGTGGCGAGGCTGCACCGCGCCTGCTCCTCCGCGGCCGCGGCCGACCCCCCCCCCCGCCCCGCTCCGCCCCGCCCCGCGCAGGGCCGCCTCGGGCTGCGCCGGCGGCGGCGGACGCGCCCTCGGGCCACGCGGCGGCGGCGGCGGCGAGGCCGGGCCGGGAGCCGTGCGGGGCGACGGCGGCCGGAAGCTCCCGCGCCGCCCGGGACGCGCGCGGCCCCGCCCCCGCTCCCCTCGCCCGCCGGCCCTCTGCCCCGGCGCGCCCGTCACCTCGCGGCCCCCGCGCCCGGCTGCCGCGCCCGCGCACGAGTCGCTCCCGGCGGGCGAGATGCTCGCGGGCGAGAGGACGGGACGCTGCCCCGCGCCAACCGTGTGAGATGCGGCTGGCGTTAGAAGACGCGGGCTGAGGGTACTGGAAAAGTCCGGTGGATTCTGGGGTTCGGGCACGTCCCGCCTGGCGGGCTCCTGGGAAAGGGCCACTTAAGCTTTGCTCGGTCGAGTCCGTGCCGGCTTTATTCTGACTTATCTGTGTTTGCGAGCAGTCTGTCCGGGCCAACTTGGCGTGCAGGCCAGGAAGCGACTTTGCCCGCGGGCTGCGGACCTCTCGGCCGGCCGACGGCTTTGTAGGGCTGAGGGTGGGGAGGTGCTGCCCAGAGCGCCGGAGGTGCGCTGCGGCTCAGCTTTCCTCTGGACGTCGGGCTTTGCGCTCTAGGAGTACAGCGAGCCGTCACACGCAGTCGTGTACATGCGTCGTGAACGGAACTGTTTGTGTTCCAACTCTCAGGACAGAAAAGTAAGGCTGAGCAGAAATTTTAGCAGCTAAACCGCTGCTTCTTTGCTCAAATATCGCATAAGTAATAGGAATTCCTTTTAAAATGCCAAATCAGGTTCTTTTCGTGCTCCAAAATCTCCAATCTCTCGATTCAAAACCCGTTAGAAACTCTGTCCTTACAAAACAAAACAAAAAAAATACACGATAATTTTATTGTACATATCAATGAAATATACAATAACTAAGAAAACTTCATATTACGCTGTTACTTCATGCACCTTATATTTAAGAAGTGCAGAGCCAGAAGCCCATATACTTAAGACTGTTCACATATGTGAAGAGAAGATTTTTAAGTGCTAATTTCAAAAAAGATAATGCACTTTCTCTTCTTTATAGGCTAGAAATCTTTTTCCTGGCCTGGGGAGATCACCTATTGTATATTTATTTGTTATTTAACTTGTTCTAGGAAAACCTAAAGTAAACATTAAAGCTAACAGATAATGATCAACAAAAAAGAATTTAGGTATTTTCTTTAAAAGCTCTTAAGAGTCAGCCTTCAGTTTCAAGCTATTATTTTGATAACAAATATGCACATATGGTACAAACTTGATCACTAGGAATTAGTGTCTTTAGTATTTAATAAAAATTAAAATTTATGTCGCATCTACGTGCTTACTAAAACAGTGTGAACTGGATGCCCTAATAACTTTTGTCACAATTGTGGATATAAAAGATATGACTGTATATTACATGTGGATATATCCTTGCTCTTGGTATTTATGGTCTGGCTATTTTCCTCCTGGTCTTTATTTATGTAATGATAATGGAGTTTTTTACAGCTCTGCAATGAAAACAAAGCCAGGGACACCTTTTTAAGGATTGAGCTCCAGTACTTAACATCATGAACAAAATAGTTAAGAAAGTGAATGGCAGCACTTGCTACACCTCTCTAAGGAAGGGTGCAGATTTTTCATATTCAATCTATCCTTCAAGTTCCCATTCAAATTAACACTAGGTTCTTACTGTCATCTTTAATTTATAGAGTAAATTGGGCAGGAGAACGGTGTAGTTACAGCAAAAGCAGAGTATGGTTTTTAGGATTAAAGGTCCCATTTGACATTGCTATTGCCCTGCTAGGAATATACACAAAAGAATTAAAAGAATCATATCGTAGTGACATACGTGCACCCATGTTCACAGCAGCTCAGTCTGTGATAGCTCAATCCAAGGGAAACAACCCAAATGCCCAACAAGTGGACACTGGATAAAGAAGATGCGGTTTTTCTGTAATACTCATAAGTGAAATAAATAGGTCACAGATGTGTAAATATTTTACCTGTTCTCTGGTATGAGAAATTGAAAAGGTTAATGAGTTTTAGAATGTATGATGGATATTGTGAAATAGAAAATATTCAAAGGAAAATGTGGAGGAGTGAGTAATAAGGGGTAAAAAAAAGTGACGGTAATAAAAAAGGGAAACAAAGCTTATGTATTTAGGGGGAGTTGTGGGGTGGATAGGTGAATGGGAAAAAATGAAAATTAAATTGTGTGGGCAGGAGATTTAGCTCAGTGGTTCCAGTGCCCGCCTAGCAGGCACAAGGTCCCTGGTTCATCCCAGTAACCACATACAACAGTGATGGGCATGGTGACTCACAACCATCAGCAATCAGTACCACATACCACAAACGCTGGGTTTGGTGGCTCAAACCTGTAATCCCAGCACTCAGGAGGCAGAGGCAGGAGGATTGCTGAGTGCGAGGCTTGCCTGGGCTACATGGTGAGCTCAGGGCCAGCCTGAACCACAAAGCGAGACCCTTTCTTAAAAAAAATGTAAAAACAATTGTGTCATATACTGGTACAAATTACCAATATTGAGTGTGATCATGGTGTGTGTATATATGATGTACCGATAAAGATAAAATTTGTTTTAAAGGGCCAGAGATTTAGCTCAGTGGTTCCGGCGCCTGCCTCGCAAGCGCAAGGTCCTGAGTTTGATCCCTGGTAACCATATACAATACTGGACTGGTGATTCATGCCCACCAGCAATCAATACCCCATACCACGGTGCCGGGCATGGTGGCTCACGCCTGTCATCCCAGCACTCAGGAGGCAGAGGCAGGAGGATTGCTGAGTTCGAGGTTTGCCTGGGCTACATAGTGAGCTCAGAGCCAGCCTGAACTACAAAGCGAGACCCTGTCTTAAAAAAAAAAAATTTTGTTTTAAAAAGTAAAATATGGTATTTAAAAATTCTCATTGTTTCCATATGCATTATAGCTGTATACATCAATCTATTTAATTGTTTGAATTTTTAGGTGCTTCTAATTCTTCAGTGTTTGGGGCCCATATTTTTGTGTAACATATGAGTAACTACGTCAGAGATCCTGGTTTCACCTAGCCATCATTCACAACTGAGTTTGGAACAAGACTACCTAGAAATGAACATATCATTTGTTGTGTAATCTTTGGCATGTTACTGAAGGGATCTAATGACTTTACAATTTAATTCTTGTATGTTACTAGTTCCTCTCCTAGCTTGATCATTATATACTTAGGATATTATTTATCCCTTTTTTTCAGACTAAATAAAATAACAGTATAAGATATAGACATTTTTTTAAAAATCTGAGTTTTGGGCCCAAGATTTAGCTCAGTGTTTCTGGCACCTGCAAATGAAAGGTCCCTGGTTTGATCCCTGGTAACCACATACAACGGTACTGGGCATGGTGACTCATGCCCACCAGCAATCAGTACCACAGACCACAGTGCTGGGTGTGGTGGCACCTAATTGCAGAACTAAAAACAAACAATGAGTTTTGGGCACTCTATGTATGTATGTATGTATGTATGTATTTATTTTGAGACAGGGTCTGACTTGTGCATTTTTCTTTAAAATCTTTGAATATGGTACCTACTGAAAATAAATTATAAGTGACACGATTTTATAACACTGAGCAGTGTTACATAGCTCAAGAGCGTGGATTTAAGTTCAGTGATGGACAGAAGTCTGGGTGGTTTTACATTCCAACACTCCTTTGCTAGAGATCCACAAGATTTGAGTACATTGCTTTAGTTAAAGCATAGCTCTGAAAATACCACTGATTTCCCAAACCAGTTCTGCTCGTCTGGTGTTTTGTGATGATTGAGGGATTGTATCAGTTTGAGAAGTTTTGCTAAGAGATGTTTAGCTAAATCGGCTCAGCAAATCCAGGCCCTAGGGCCTGGGAGATCCACCCCCGGGCTGCCCTTCACCTGAGGGTTCTCAAGGGGAAAAGAGGAAGGACCCCGCTGCTTCTGTTGCTTTGGAGGCACTCTAGTCTCCCTAGTTTGCTTCTTTACAAGCTTTTTGGTCTCCTGAGTCTAACCACAATGTTCCACACAAAGCAGCCTAAGGCCTTTCCAGCTCTATGTCTATAGCCAACAGCTCCAACTCTTTCCTGTCTTCCCCTTCCGGCAAGTCAG
This sequence comes from Thryonomys swinderianus, assembly GCA_004025085.1. Classification (NCBI taxonomy): domain Eukaryota; kingdom Metazoa; phylum Chordata; class Mammalia; order Rodentia; family Thryonomyidae; genus Thryonomys; species Thryonomys swinderianus. Next base: position 8,791 of record PVIC010027686.1, read on the forward strand.
TTCCAAAGGCCCATGGCCAGGTGACGTCACAGCAACAACCCCACTTCCTTGGTACCAAATTTCAGTGTTAGTTACTTTTCTCTCATTGATGAGATAAAATACCTAACACTCAAAGTTGGAGAAGGGGTATATTTGGCTTACAGTTTGTAAGGTTTCAGTCCATAATTGGGTGGGTGCAAGGCAGGGGGAGCAAATGGGCATCGCAGAGAAATAGCATGCCGTGCACAAGGCAGCAAAGAGAGGTTAACAGGATTTCTCTGCCCCTTTTATCTTATTTACACTACTGTGATTAGGGCTGTGACAAACTAATCATTCATGTGTAATGGTTTAGTATTCACACACCCTTAACCCCAGCATCACACATTCCGGAATCAGCTACCTTGGAGAAGGTCCTACCTCATCTGCATGAGGCTTTGGGGAGACATCTGAACACACACTGCAGCTCCTTTCAAGTGTAATTATCTATTTGGAAAGCAGAAGAATATAGAGGCTGTGAATTTACACAAGGCTTGATTAGGCTTTAATGCTTTTCGCCATAATTATAAAAAGCATGTCTCTATTGTAAGTCCCCAATAATGTGTTGTACCCACAATGCTAAAAATGAGCTAATTTAATTCTCATAAAAATCCCAAAGGTAAGGACTACTTACAATCACCGCTGTTTAAGGTAAAGTAGCACATGATTGAGGAATAAAACTTACCCGTTAAAATGAGAATTAACTTGTGTCATATACTGGTACAAACTCCCCAATGTTGTGATTGTGAGATGTATATAAAATTTACCGATGAAGAATTCAATTCAATTAAAAAATATTAGAAAAAGACAAGCTATGATAATACAACCCCCCCCCCCGCCAAAAAAAAACCTTACCTGTTAACTAAGACTAAAGATAGAATTGAGGTCTTTCTGAATCAAAGGACAGGCCCTAAAGTACTTCCACAGTTAGAAAATATCAGCAGTGAGGTTCTACTTTGCAACCTAATATCCATTAATATATATCTTTTAAAATAATTTTTAAAACTTTGTGATTTAGCTCAGTTTATTTAGTATTAGGAAAAGTATGGAAATGTCAAAATATCACTAGCATGAGGCAGTGTTCACCATACTGGCTGTATTTTTATAGATGCTAATCTTCAGCTCTCCAATCCATGAAGCATAATTCTAAAATATCAGAACTTTCTAAATGTTTCTTTATATATTTTCTATATATCTCCCTGGTACAGTGATAAACATGAGTAAATGTCAGTTTGCTAAGCATTGGTTGACCTGCATAATCTACGGCCTTTTATTGAGAAGATGCTAAGATTCATTACTGTTTTTAGGGTATTGTCATCTGGCTTCTTACATAATGAACTAATTGAATTGGTTTCAGGAGAGAAGTAATGTAACTGATTTAAAATGCTGGGTATTATTTAGCTTTCCCATGGCTGGTACCTGATACATGAATCCCTGGAGACCAATCAATTATCTAGAAGGCTATTCTCAATCTACTGTCCTAGGGAGTCTCTTTTCAAATTAAAGTTTAGTACTTCAACACCCTTGAGCTTGTGATGGGTGATTTCTGGTTGATTTCTGAGATGCCCTCAATGCATCTTCTTATCCCTGTACAAAGTACAGTAAAACCGTAGCTTGCAAATAGGATTCATCCCAAACACATGTGTGCAATCCAAAGCACTTATATATTTTTTAACTGAATTCTTTATTGGCACATTTTATATACATCTCACAATCACACATAACATTGAGGAATTTGTACCAGTATATGACACAAGTTAATTCACATTTTTACCCACATCCCTACCCACCCACACCTCCCCACACCCTACATACACGCTCTTTTATTTTCTTTCAGAACCATATTTATTCCTTCCCCTCATTACATTCCCACACCAGATTTCCTTTGGAAATTTCCCATTCTACAGAAACTGTCATACTTTCTAGAGCTCATTTACATCTACAGGTGCTCATATCAAAGAGAAAATCTGGTATTTGCCTATCTGTGATCTATTTATTTCACTTATGAGTGTGTCCTCCAAGTGTATCCATTTGCACATAAATGAATGAATCTTGTCATTCTTTATGGCAGAATAATACTCAATTTTATTAAAAAAAAACACACACACATCTTCTTTATCCAGTCTCCAGCTGATGGGCATTTGGGTTGTTTCCAAGATTGGGCTATCACAAATTGAGCTGCTATGAACAAGGGTGTACATCTGTCTTTCCAATGTAATTTTCTAAGTTCTTTTGGGTAAATGCCTAGCAGGGGGATGGCAGGGTCAAATGGGACCCCTAGTCCTAGTTTTCTGAGGAATCTCCACACGGATCTCCACAAGGGTTGCACAAGTCTCAAAGCACTTGTATATTAAAGTAAATTTCCCTATAAGAAATAGTGGAAATTTTAACAAGAACATGATCCAATGACGCTCTTGCTTCCTTTTGAAAACTTCATAAAAATGTGATGCTGCAGGCCGGGCATGGTGGCTCATGCCTGTCATCCCAGCACTCGGGAGGCAGAGACAGGAGGATTACTGAGTTCGAGGCTTGCCTGGGCACCATAGTGAGCTCAGGGTCAGCCTGAACTACAAAGCGAGACCCTGTCTCAAAAAAAAAAAAAAAATGTGATGCTGCAGGTTGTTGTTAAACAAATTCATCAGTCACACTGCTACAGGGCTACAGTGTTTTTTCTACAGTGTTTTCCAGTTTCCCACATGTCACATATCTCCCTAATTCCATTTGAAGTAAAGGATTCCCCGCCTTTTTCTTCTCCTGCTGTCCAGACAAGATCTCATCCATAATCCCTTTCTGTGAGGAGACAGTCCCCCACTATCCCGCAGCAAAGGAGGTCCCGTTGTGATCATGTGACGTTTGACATCATGAGTACTCGAATTACAAGACATCACTTGTTTATCAAGTTAAAATGTATTAGAAATGTTGGCTTGTCTTGTGGAGTATTTGCAGAACAAGGCACCATGATCCAATCTTTTACTGTACTTAGTTTCTTTTTAGTGGCACTAATTTGTTCAGCAACTATACCTCCTTTGACAACAGCCTCATACATAGTTTATTTGGGGTCAAAATGTCAGTTTTCTCATCTCTGCTCACTTTTTGCACCTGCTTTTTATGGTAGAGCTGGCTAAAAGCAGGTAGCAGTGCACATGTCACCGCATGAACCTTGAATTTTATTCACCAGCTCTGTTAATTTCCTACCTTAAAATTCACCTCACGCAAAGTCTTCAGACATGAGCAAAATGATATAGTCTCTAGTCCATTTTCCAATAAAGTATCTGTTGCCAACTGAAGCCTCCAGAGGCAGGCATTAACCTCCACACTCCTGCTGGGATTCTGCCCGTCCCTTACGTATCACACGTCAGGCTCCGCTTACAACATTCTAGGATTTCTTTAGACCACAGCACCAGAGCTTCCCACATGCCTGCCACAACCCACTCTAAGCACTTCTGAATGATGTGGTGAGGGATATTCCGAGCAATCACCCTAAGTCTGTGGCACAGGTTTTATGTGCAGCAGTCCTTTTGCTGGTACAAAATAATAGGTACTGCGACTCAAAGAAGGAGAAGTTTAATCTGTTTCCTTTTCAGAGGCTTCAGTTTACGCTGAGCTGGTCCCAAGGGCCTCGGAGGGAGCAGTGCCACCCAAGACTTCTGCTTCACAGAGAGAGGATGGGACAGCCGCGTCAGAGAGGAAGGGCTCAGGGAACAGACACAGACACGGGGTCATATCCTTGTCACCTTCACACCCAAATATATTTCCAATCTCCAAATAACTGCGAGGTCCTCATTTCTTCCTAAATGTCACCCCCCAAGTCTCAACACTTGCAGAATTTTTCAAAAGTTCAATCCCAAAGTCTTTCGACTGAAGGTAAACTTTTAGCTGTAAACCCATGAAAAAAAATCACAAAAGAAATCACGTAAGTCATAGGTAAAATAGTCTAGGGTAAACATTCTCATTTCAGAAGGTAGGGATGGGCGTTAGGAAAGGAAAAAACCAGAACAGGCTGAACCTCCCTGAGGCAAACGTTAAGTGCTGAAGGTCCCTGGGTCTCAGGCAGGTTCACTGCTCGAAATCAGAGGCGCGTGTGAAGAGATGAAATAAGAAAAACTTGTGATTTGGCCACACAGAGCTGTGGCCACAGGAAGGACTGAGAATTTGAAACAAGAAATTCCGACTAGTTCCTACCTGACTTTATTGGCCAGGGCTATGATACTCCCAGCGTTCCCGCAGAGTGGGAGTTTAAAACCAAGATACAATTTCTGGGTTAGTGGCTCAAGACTTTGCAAGAGTCAGTTAGTGGCCATTAGACATGAAAGCCAATACAAAAAGAGGAAAAAATTATACCCCGTTCTCCCGTCTGCACTCAAAGCAAGACATGGATACAAATCCAAACGCACATGAAGGATACTAACATAGTCTTTGCAAGTGAAATTAATTTTATAGAATAATTTAAAACAGGTTTTCAAGTGCACTCAATGAAGAACAGCACCGACTAAATGTCCAAGATTTGAAAGCAAAAACATGTCCCGAGAAAAAGTTGGAGCCTGAAAACACAGTAGGAATACTGAGATGTAAATTCAGAGGGCGTGAAGATGGTTCACTAAGGGGTGACAGATGGGTAAACATCTTCAGGTCAGTGCTGAAGAAAAGCAGCCGCCTCGAAGCGGAGGCAAACACAGAACCTGATACAGGAGCACAAAGGAAGAGAAAATACAGCCGGACGAAAACCCACTGCTAAGGGGACATTGAGGGAAGGGAAGCAGGACCAGTCCTAGATAGCAGCGTCCGAACCCCCCCCCCCCAGATCCGGGGTGCTCGCCATCGCGGCAGTGAACCGGCCTCAGGGAGGGAGCGGGTCAGCCCTCCGGCGACGGCCTGGTGGTGTATGCAGAGCAAAGTGAGGCTCTTCTACCCCAGCATTTAAAGAAGTCAAACAGAACGAGGCAGAATGGGTTGTAATCCACCCACACACCTACTTCCAGAACCAGGGGGCCAGCATGGAGAGAGAAACTTTTGCCAGGTAGATGACAATACTAGGTTGCCTTTCCTTCCCGCAGTCAACGGCAGTGCTATTGGAGAATGTAGGTAAACCTTATTTAATGACATACTATTTAATGACTTTCATTTTATGACTGAAGTATACTCTTTGGAAGGCAGCTATGCTCATCACGATACCACCAACGCAGACTGAGGTGTACTTTTTGAACTTTTTGAATTTATAATCTACCACCCGGATTTATGATTATCTTTTTTGGAGTGCAGTTCTGTACTTTTTTTTTTTTTTTTTTTTTTTTTTTGGAGACAGGGTCTCGCTTTGTAGTCCAGGCTGGCCCTGAGCTCACTATGTAGCCCAGGCAAGCCTCGAACTCAGCAATCTTCCTGCCTCTGCCTGCTGAGTGCTGGGATTATGGGTGTGTGCCACACCTGGCACTGTGGTGTGTGGTACTGATTAGTGGTGGGCGTGAGTCACCTTACCCGGTATTATTGTATGTGGTTACATACAGTACAGGAGCACAGGGAATTTGAGTTTGCTAGGCAGGTGCTGGAACCACTAAGCTAAATCTCTGGCCTGTGCATTTTATTGATAGAAACTCAATGTATTTTTATCTTATTTTTATTTATTTTTTATTTTTAAAATTTTTTTTGCAGTACTGGGGATTGAATTTGGGTCCTTGTGCTTCCAAGGTAAGCGCGGTACCACTTGAGCTAAATCCCCAGCCCTCCTCAATGTCTTTTGATACAGCACACACAATGTCTTTTTCTACAGTACTGTGATTTTTGCTAGTTAGACTATAGTTTTATATTCTGTTACACTATGGTACATGAGAGTTACTCAAATAGAAACAGAGTTGATAAGTTGGAATTTAATTTCTTTTGACCACTTCTTTGTTCTGAATATTGTGTATACATTTCCACATTTGCCAACCAATTCATTTAACATGCTAGTCACAGGGAAGGACCCTGGACATTAAACAAGGACTATCAGTACCTGGAGCCTTACCAATGAGTGTTGGGGACCCCTTAGAGAGAGAGGCCCCAGCAACTTCTACCTGAGAATGCCGGTGGCCCACAGAGGTCTGCAGGGGTCCAGGCCCAGAGGTCAAAACCAGATCACAGGTGTGCAGGATACCGCAGTCGCCAAGGCTCCGGATAGGTGCTGCAACCCTCGGCCCCTGCCGGGAGCCGCACGGGTACTTGCCTCCAGGGAGCGATGCGCGTGCAGAGGGAGCCGTGGGAAAGTCTCGAGTGGAGCTGGAAACGACGGTACGAAGGTCTTATTCCTGCTCCTACGGTTACGTTGTTAAGTACAGTTAGCACAGCCTAGCTATGTTCAGGTTAGGGTCTTTCTGGCAGGAATTTTTTCTGTCCCCTGTGTCCATATTTTTCTTTTAGTTCTTACATCTTTACTGGCACTGGTTGGGTGCTATACTTTACATTTCAAGGGTTTCTCTTTTGAATGTTTTCTTTTTTGTCCCTCTTTCAGTGTTTCTTCCGCGCTATCTTCTGGCTGTCTTCCCTTCCTTTTTTTGTGCTTCTCTTTTCCTTACTATCTCACTTTTTTGCCTTTCTCTCCTCCTCTTCGTGTATCTAACAGCATAAATGAAGAACCTGTAAAGTACATTTAAGAATAAGAATTAACCAGTGTTATAAATTAAGCAGTGCAAGTTCTGGGCATGTCAAGATAATCCGTCTCTGGCTATAAGGAACTGTAACTGTAAATGAGTCCTAAAATGTATGATATGTATTGTGAAATAGTAAAATATTCAAAGAGAAAAGGAGGGGTTAGGGGTAAGTAAAGAAAGGAAATAAAAAATTTGATGATTAAAAAAGGAAGCAAAGATTATGTATATATGGGTAAGGAATTTGGGAGGGCAGGGGAATGGGAAAAAATGAGAATTAAGTTTTGTTAGGTACTGGTACAAACTCTCAATGTTGGTCGTGATCACAATGTGTCTATAAAATGTACCAAGAAAGTCGGTTTTACAAAATGATAATCCTTAACAAAATTTTACATGAAGGATTCAGACTGAATCACCTACAAACACATTCACAGGTACTGGCACTCTCGGAGTATCCCTTCAGCCCTGGACACAGTTTCCCACATTCGCATACCTGCTCTGGCTACACAAATACTCTATAAACACTCTCAACGCTAGCACTCTACCCCCGCTATACGATAACTTCTACAGAGTTTGACTTCCTACTTCTACCCGCAGTCATTTCTCTGATCTCCCTGTCTTCCCATCGACAGGCACACTTTCCCTCTTCCTCTCCACTTCTCCACTCTCCACACCCCGGAAAAACTACACACAGCCATACAAGGCCGTCTGTCAGGGATACTGACAACGGAGTGCAATTATCATTTCTTTTTTATGACTGACGCACGCTTTCATCTGTGGATGCTGTTATAACCAGGAGAAATTATCTCCTTAGAAAACAGTGAGAAGGTCGAATTTAATTAAATTGCATAGGTTGAAGAGGTAGAAAATATTTTTGAACAAATAAATCCAAGAACGCACTATTAGAAAACAACTTAACTAGAGTTGTCTTCATATCAGCAATGACCTCTCTTCATTGTAGTTGACCTTAACTCTCAAAACCATGATGATGATTAGCATGGGAATATTTTCTATTTATGTTTAGTAGTCAAATCAGATTTCTTTCCTAAACTGGTTAAGCCTATGTAGTGGCCTTGGATACAGTTAACTGAAGTCTTGTAAATTGTTACTACTAAAACTCCGAAGGTTATTCTCTAATAGTTTATACATGGTGAAAGTAAAGTGTATTATTCAACAGTCTATGTGTCAACTCAGTTTTGTTTGTTTGTTTTTGAGACAGGGTCTCGCTTTGTAGCTCAGGCTGGCCCTCAGCTCACTATGTAGCCCAGGCAAGCCTCGAACTCAAAAATCCTCCTGTCTCTGCCTCCCCAGTGCTAGGATTACAGGTGTGAGCCACCACGCCCGGCACTGTGGTATGTGGTGCTGATTGCTGGTGCGCGTGAGTCACCACACCCGAGATTGTATGTGGTTACCAGATCAAACTCAGGACCTTGCACTTGTGAGGCAGGCACTGGAACCACTGAGCTAAATCTCCAGCCCTCAACTCAGTTTTGTTTTGTTTTTTTAGACAGGGTCTCACTTTGTAGTTCAGGGTGACCCTCAGCTCACTATGTAGCCCAAGCAAGCCTTAAACTCAGCAATTCTCCTGTCTCTGCCTCCCGAGTGCTGGGATGGGAGGCATGAACCACCACACCAGGCACTGTGGTATGTGGTATTGACTGCTGGTGGGCGTGAGTGTCCACGCCCAGCATTGTATGTGGTTACCGGGGATCGAACTCAGGACCTTGCGCTTGCAAGGCAGGTGCCGGAACCACTGAGCTAGATCTCCGGTCCCCCCAACTGTCTTAATGCCATGCCGGGCAGACAGTTTCTATGATGTACTTCCCTCAGGCTCACATGCTGGTGATCATCAGTCAAGCTTACTCGTCAATTTGACTGGATGAAGCCACCCAGAAAGTGACTGGATGGGACTCTGGACTCCTCCTGTATTAAGCCACTGATTTCTCTGCAGAAAGTGGCGTTAGAAGGTGAGGCCCAGCGGAAGGAGTGGATCGCTGAGCAATGTGTTAGCGGGGCCCCTCTAGCCGCCGCTCTTCCCCTGTGCTCTGCTTCTCCACCTCCGAAGTGAACAGCTTCATCACGCTTTTCCACTGTGATGCTTTGCTTTGAAGCCAGCTGACCATGGACTAAACCCACTGAAGCTGGGAACCAAATGAACTCTTTCTTTAAAGTGGAAGTGTTGGGCATTTTATCCCAGAGAAGAGAAAGCTAATACAGATGCCCAAGTGGGATAAAATAATAATGGGTTGTTATATGGTCATGATTAGATAATGCCTATTGCTACCTAACTTACTAAAATTTTGTACAGCTGGACCAGAGATTTAGCTCAGTGGTTCTGGCTCCTGCCTCGCAAGCGCAACATCCTGAGTTCAATCCCCGGTAACCACATACAGTGCTGGGCCTGGAGACTCACGCCCACCAGCCATCAATACCACATACCACGGTGCCAGGCATGGTGGCTCACGCCTATAATCCCAGCACTCGGGAGGCAGAGACAGGAGGATTGCTGAGTTCGAGGCTTGCCTGGGCTATATAGTGAGAACCTGTCTTTAAAAAAAAATTGTACAGTCATATTTAAATTAAGTAACTTCTCAACTAGGGTAGAGGTATTGCTCAGTGGTAGATCACTTGCTTATCATGAATGAACCCCTGAATTCCATATGCAGCATTGCAAAACAAAAAACAAAATCCTTTTGCAGATTAGTGAGCTGCCACTCTAAAACATCTAGAGCTAGTCTCTACATTTCTTTCCAAAGTTATTCCAGATTTTAATATCTTATTGATTAGAAGTTTAAGCTGAAGTTGTCTTTATATGTTAATGAAATATCTACACCATGTTCCATGATGTGTTATGAATATACTGGGTTCTTATTTTTGGAAAATTATACATGGGATTTCTGACACTGAAAAGGATTTCACTGTGAAAGTTACTGTTTTTATATACACTGTAAATACTGAATATTAATTACTTTTACCCATTTATAAATATTGAGTATCTTTCAAAATAAAGATCTTTGCTCTCAAGTAGTCCACAGTATTCACAGTGCCTTGAGAGGTGTGAAAAGAAAATAAGGAAAAGGAGAGAGAAGGAGGGAAAGAGAGAAGAGAAAATCATTTCCATGGTGGTAAAAATGCCAGTAGAGTTAGTAACAAAGTGATATAGGAACAAAGCCTACGTAATGTTTGAGAAAGTTTCATGGGGAAAATGACATTTAAACAGATGATAATTTTTTTCCAAGATAATAGAAGGTACTACTAGAACTTTAACTCTTTAAGGTCAGAGATTTTTGACTTTTATGTTCATGGCTGAAGCTCATTGCCTAGGACACTAAAAATCTTGTGCTGTTGGATGAATAAATGAGTAGATACTGGACAGCTGAACCCCAGAATGAGAAAATATTTATTCTCTAAAGAGCTGAATCACACACACACACACACACACACACACAAACACTACTGTCTTTTACATAATTTTAATGTAATTTCACATGCTTCTAAAGTCAAGCTAATTTGCCAAGTAATTCTAGTCAGATAGTCCAAATTTCCTTAGAGGCTGTGAAGAAATTTTGGGGGAAGAAAAGAATTTCATAATAAGAATGAAAAACTTAAAAATAACAATACTAATCAAAATTTGAATCAAAGAGCTGTTTCTTTTACCAAAACTTCTCACAAATACATGCATTTACTTGGCTTGCCAGGCTGGACCAAAATTTCAGCAGTGGCCTCATCTGATTAAATACACATACCAAACCACTTCTTGGATCAACGGAACAAAAAGAAAATTTAAAAAAGTTGTAACTGTGTATATTCAATAGATTGTTTGAATTTCTGAGATCTAGCATGAACTAAATGCATCCCGTTGTTGACTCTATACCAAAACCAGAATAACCAGACTATCCATATGTGCTGTTCAGCAGAGTGCCCTAAACTCTCTGGTCGCACCTTTATCCTGAAATGAATATTCTCTGTAATTATTTAAGTTTCTCTGAGTGTGAATGCCTTGTAGGCATGAGTGGCATTTCCTCATTTATATGACTGACCTTATCTTTTCTAACTTACCCTTTGCACACACATACCATATTTGCTGAATGAATATTGAAGTAAAACTATAACCTTATGCTTAGGAGAAAAATAGACCTGAAATTTTCTATAACAAACAAGAGTCCATAAAACAATACTAATATAGTCCTCATGATCATAATATAATGTAAGATATTTAAAATCCATTATAGAGGCCAAGAATTTAGCTCAGTGGTTTCAGCGTCTGTCTGGTAAGCACAAGGTCACAAATTCAATTCCAAATACCACATACCACAATGCTGGGTATGGTGACTCACACCCACCAGCAATCAGTACCACACACCACAGTGCCAGGAGTGGTGGCTCACACCTGTACTCTCAGCACTTGGGAGCCAGAGGCAGAAGGATTGCTGTGAGTTCAGGACCAGCCTGAACTACAAAGCCAGACCCTGTCTCAAAAAAACTAAAAACAAACATACAACAACAACAAACCTAAAAACTAAAACCTATCATAGGAGGTAAACAGAAAGATGATAAAATTTATGATATACATATATATCATGTAATATTAAGTATGCTGATGCTTAGACATTTTTTCAAAAATCAACTCTCAATATTAGATTTTTTTCTTAGAGAAAACTAAAACATTCTGACAGCTTGAAAGTCAATAGCTTTTTTTCTTTCTTTCTTTCTTTTCTTTTTTTTTTTTTGCCCTAGTACTGGAAATCAAACTCAGGACCTTGCACTTGCCACAGTGCCACTGAACTACATCCTAGGCCCTTGAGTCAACAGCTTTTACATATCATCCAAATTTTATTCAGTGATCACTCATTCTTTCTATCAGGATTCTGCCAATAAAAATTCATGCCTCCACATATGTCCCAGCACATGCCTCAGCACATCCCAGCCTCAACAAAATAAAGATTCCCTTAAAAGGAAAATTCTAGTTATATCACATAAAGGCATTCTTAGTAATTTTTATGACAGACACATTCATCTTGTTAGCCTCGACTGCATCGATTAGTAAAAATGCCTAAAAATTCTTTATTGCTTTAAATTCATTTCCACTGATTTCTTCAAAGCTTGAAGTGGCAGAAGAGCAGTATTAAATTGAAATACTTATAAATAACTAAATAGCAGAAAGAATCATTACACTTTAATTCTCAACACCTATTTTTTAGAAATGTGAATTAAGCAGTTTGTTTTAACACAACCTGGGCAAATTAAAAATTTTAGTATTTATATATTGGTATTTTCGAGCTTTAACGTTCTTAATTGATGAATAGTAATATTGAAGCATCTCAACATTAGCTGAAACAAAGTTTTCTAGCAATTATTCTCCTATCAGTTCTTTATTAAGTGCACACTGCCAGTGTGATCACTTGCCAAAGAAAGAATTAATCTTGATGAGTTCCTCTCAGGGCCTATGATGTAAATTTTAGGAGTATTATCAATAATGAGAAATCTTTGCCTCTTTTAATGAATTTGTTTATTTGGATTCTGAAAAAAAAACCAGAAAACTGAATAGTTAAGCTGAGTAAAGGCTATGCTTGTCAAAAATAATCGCTAAGAGGCATTTATATGCTTAATGTGTCTTGCTAACATGTGGTATGTTGCCTATTTCAGTCTATAATAGTAGAACCACATTTTTTTTTTTTTGAGACAGGGTCTCGCTTTGTAGTTCAGGCTGGCCCTCAGCTCGCTATGGAGCCCAGGCAAACCTCGAACTCAGCAATCCTCCTGCCTCTGCCTCCCGAGTGCTGGGATGACAGGCGTGAGCCACCATGCTCAGCATTGTGGGGTGTGGTACTGTTTGCTGGTGGGTGTGAGTCACCACGCCCAAGATCATATCATTGTATGTGAGAACCACATATTTTGTTCTGCCTATTACTATCAAAGATTTTCCTGTGTGAGAAGCTTCATACTTTAGAAAAATTGGGAAGATTTTAAGAAACAATGTACATTCATATTCTGTAGATAATTTAGATGTATACCAATATTTCCCCATAGGTTTGCCCTGTAACAGTGGAAAGAATAACTAAAACATGACAAGTATCAAGTGCTTGGTACAGCCCTCATTGGCACAGCCCTCAATGGCACAGCCCTCATTGGCACAGCTCTCATTGGCACAGCCCTCATTGGCACAGCTCTCACAAGTTGAGTGCCCTTCTTCCTCATCACTTAGGTTCTGAAGTAAGCAATTACAAAACGATTGCCACTTAGAACTTTAAGTGTTCACTTGTAAGTCTGACCAATAGTATTCATTTATGGTAGTAGCGCAGGTGTGGCTCATCTAAAACATGATTGGATTTAGTTTTAACTACAGCTGATACAAAGAAAATTTGACCTTAAACAAAAAGATAAGATAGTATCATTGATTGTGATAATTTACATACAAAATTATTTGTCTATAATTCAAATACATAATATGAACAAATAGATACCGAATAATGAAAAATGATCAGTATTTTGAAAACTATTATTGACATCGAGGTTTTCTAGTTTTTTAAAATTTGAACAATCAGACAATGGTGGTATCTTGAGTATAGAATATAGGTAAGTTCTACCTGCTTGACATTTCAATGGTGAAACACTAGGCCAAAATGTTAATTTGGTAAATATTCTACCCTGCAAAAATTAGCTATACTTTGTTTTATTTGTCTTTAACTTGTAGCATTTCCCTACTCTGTTTTCCCCAAAAATTATTTTAACTTTTTATTTACATAGAAATATAAAGGGTGTCTGAGTATCTCAGAATGATGTACTTTTATCAAAAGATCTTCATTGGCTCCCTTTCCTATGCATTACTTCTCAGTATAGACCTATGAAGAGATAGAAGGCATACTACTCCTGACAAACTGGACCTTCTTCCTATATTTACCAAGTAGGATGCTTAGTATATGCTCCTTATTTGTAGATTTTATTTGGACTTGGAGTTGAATAACCTCTCTCTGCCATCTCTCTATTTTTGTAACTTCAGAAAAATCTCTTTTCTGAGTCTTTTTTTCAGTTAATTACTAAACAATTTATGGCTATTCTGTGACTGTAATGATGAGTTCTTTTTTCAGTTGTATGTTATTTCTGCTAAAATTAAGACTCTGAGAACCTCTATTTTCCACTTATTCAGCTCCAAGCTAGTTTCTGTGCAACACATACCTAGGCACATAGGTACAAACATTTGTATTTTATATCATTTCCTTTTTGGTAGGAAATACTTAAAAATATTCTCTTACCTTCTTAATAAAGTTGTAGGTTGCAAAGTGTAAAGGGTTATCACTAGATTTCTAACGTATATATGAGTGCATTCTCTTATTTAAATATGATCTTATGCAACAAACTCATCTTTCAGCGAAGACCAGATCAGCTTTGAAAACATCGTCTCATCAATCATTTGTATAATCCTTGAAGGTAGCCTCAAGATAAATATCGTATCTATTTTACAGACAACTAGCTATTAAGGGCAAGAGTCACGGCTCAGAGAATAAAAAGTAATTAAAGTTGTGTCTGGAATTGAACTAAGAGGCTAGATTTCCTAATCCATGATCTAACACAAACAAATAGCACCATGTGTGAAAACTGAATATAAACATTTACTTCATTTATAAAGTTAAGTTATTTCAGTCATATAAGCAAGTCAGGGACTGCAGGAGTTGTTTCACACAGAAGTGATAAGTGCAGGGATGTTTGCAACACAACGGGTGTGTAAGCGAAGCCGAATTCCAAGGGAGAGGGGAAAGGGAGTCTTGGAAGGATCACCCTGTTACAGTTATTGTGTGTGTTAAAGTGCACAACTATTAGTTATCATCATAAATATAATATATATGATATTATATATATATATATGAGACACATGACAGAATTCTGAGAGTAGGTCATATGCAAACTCACACGCACTCATACACACACACAGGGTTAGCAGAATACAGTTCACTTCCTTTCTCGTTTTGTAATCTCTCTTCCATGACATCAAAGTGCAAAGGTGATAACATCAAGGCCTTCTTCGGGGATAAGTACTAATTTCACCAGCCATGCCCTGAGCCATAATAATGCACATCTATGGAAACAGACTTTCTAACAATATATATCGCGCCTTGCCTCAGCACCTTGCTGAAGAGGACTGAGAAGAGCATATGACAATGCTCTGGCCCTTTCAAGAATAAGAGTAAACATTCTTATCCTGCAGTCTGAGGATTTGTACTATGCTCTTTCAATATTAGCTTCTCCGTTGTTCCTAGTGTTGCCAAAATTCTTGCTTTC